>VDFB02296518.1:0-84768 GCA_007258455.2 Sequoia sempervirens | reverse complement strand
TGTTTGCACGAATCTATGTGGGAGTTTCACAAAATGCTGACCTCCCGTCCTCAATCGAAATTTAGTCTAAGTTGGGTACTTGGATGCAAGCTATAGAGTTTGAGTCCATTCCCTTTGCTTACTTCAAGTGCAAAAAATCGGGGCATTGGGCTAAGAAATGTCCATTAAATGCCAACAAAGAAAAAGAAAAACTCTAGTCTAACCCTAAGACTATTTGGAGAAAGAAGCCTGAAGGGGAAGGGAAAGCTAGCATTACCAATGCCCTAAATGAGGAATCTGGTAGGAAATTTGAAGTTTAGAGGAATGCCACTAGAATCAATGGTGCAACAGGGCCCAAGGAATCTAATGTTCAAAAGAATCAACAAAAAGAGGTAGAAAGCATCTCTGGTTCAAAGGAAGAAGGAGAAGACTTATTGGAGAATGTTGGGGATGGTAATAGGAATCGAGACTTTGTCT
The DNA here is from genome assembly GCA_007258455.2 of Sequoia sempervirens. NCBI lineage: Eukaryota > Viridiplantae > Streptophyta > Pinopsida > Cupressales > Cupressaceae > Sequoia > Sequoia sempervirens. The sequence goes on along the minus strand of VDFB02296518.1, from coordinate 84,312 downwards.
CCTCCAATCTTGAGATGATGTCAGAAGGCAAGGAAAATGGGGGTCCAGGACTGGAGGATATTCCTACCCAGGGTTTGTCTCTGGATATTGGAATTCCTATCCTCACTCCTTCCTCTGTAGAAAGTTTTCCCTCGAGTGAGGATCCTCTTAAACTATGGGAAAAAGAAACTCCAGATGTTTTCAAGGACACCTTTGAGAATCTGAGCTAGAATAACGAACTTTCAAATGACAATTCAAACCAACTCAGGAATGGCCAAATGGATACTCTCCCCTAGGAGCAAAGAAGAATGTATGACAAGGAATGGGAATCTGGGAGAGAGTTGGAGAGCCAAGAAGATACTGATTGGGAATAAGTCCTTTCTCAATCGAAGAAAAAGGAGAGAAGTAAACAACAAAATACTTCGAGTGTAGTTTTTACCAGAACTAGAGCTAAGGCAGACTATGGTGCTACTAAGTATAACCAAGGAAGAAGATCGGGTAAATGGAAGAGAGAGCATGATAGCTTTTAGAACATAGCAGATGGTGTTTAAAAGACCATTTCAGAGATTCTCCAATCCCCTGGTAAGATATGAAGATTATGTCTTGGAATATTAGAGGGCTTAATAGCCTTCATAAGAGGGATGTTTTGCACAATTTTGTTAGGGATCATAAACTTGATATTCTTCTCATCCAAGAAACTAAAATTTCTAAAGATAAGGTGGAGAAGATTAAAATGTTTCAGAACTTTGGAATCCAAGGAAATAGTTTAGATGGTGCTTCAAGAGGAATTGTTACTTTTTGGAACCAAAACTTTATTAAAGGAGAACCTTTGCTGGAGAGTTTTAATCATGTGGCTACTAGATTCACACATATCAGAGGCAATTTTAGCTGGAGTCAGTCAAATATCTATGCTCATAATGGGAAAGGGGCCAAAAAATCTTTTTGGAATGAGCTTTCAACATTTCGCAGGATCTTTGATAAAGACCACTAGATTGTAATGGGAGAATTTAACACACCCTTCTGAATGAAGAGAAATTTGGAGGTTCTTAGGTTAACTTGGAAAGTAAATCTGACCTTTTGGACTTCATCAATAACAAGGCGTTGATTGATCTTGATTTGCAAGGAGCTGTATATACCTGGTCAAATCGAAGAAATGGTAAGGACCTGATTCAAGTAAGGTTAGATAGAACTTTAATTTCTGATCAGTGGCTTATAAACTATTACTGTTCTCTTAAAGCTCTTTCTAGAGTAGGCTCTGATCACTTTCCTATAAGTTTTGTGGCAGACCCTATAAATGCGAAGATGAATTCTCCCTTTAGATTTAAAAGAATGTGGCTTTCCCACCCCAATATTTTTGAGGAAATCAGGAAATGGTGGAATATTGATGTTCTGAGCACTGCTATGTTCAGAATTGCTAAGAAATTGAGGGAAATCAAACACAAATTAAGAAGTTGGAAAAAAGAGTCCTTTGGAAATATCTTTGGCATTAAATATGAACTTCAAATAAATCTTGTGGAGATCCAGGATAAAATTCAGAGGGAAGGATACATAGAAAATAATAGAGTAAAAGAAAATGAGTTGCTAGTGAAAATGCATGATATTATAGCTAAAGAGGAGGAGTTTTGGAGGTAGAGATCTAGAGTGTTGTGGCTTTCAGCTGGAGATAGAAACACCAAGTAATTTCATTTGTCTACTTCAAAACATAGGGCTGCCAACAAAATTTCTCACATAGAAGTTAATGGCAAGAGATTTGAGGAAGAGGAAGAAATCAAAAAGCAAACTGTCCTCTTCTTTAACAACCTTCTCTTGGAAAATGGGGGAGTCAACCATAGTGACCAATATTTTCTATTAGAGGCCAGCCCTAAGGTTGTTGGGATGGAAGATAACGATAAGCTAGCTACCATCCCCTCTAGGGAGGAAATTATGAAAGCCGTCTTTTCTTTTGAAGGGAACAAGGCCCCTGGCCCTGATGGGTTTCCTATGTTCTTTTTTCAATGGTTTTGGGAGATTGTTGAAAAGGATGTTGTGAATGCTATTAAAGAATTCTTTGGATCCAGAAGTCTTCTTAAGGAGTTGAATGCTACTTTTTTGGTCCTTGTTCCCAAGAAACTTGGGGCTATGGAGTTTGAGGCATTTAGAACTATTAGTTTTTGCAACTCTTTTTATAAAATCATATCTAAGGTTTTGACGTCAAGGCTCCTTACTATCCTTCCTTTGCTGATATCCCCTCAACAGAATGGTTTTGTTTCAAGAAGGAAAATCATCGACTCTATAGTCATTGTTCATGAGAATATCCATTCACTAGTGGAATCTAAAACTGAAGGGTTTCTTCATAAGCTGGATATTTTGACAGCTTATGACCATGTTGATTGGGAGTTTTTATTCAAAATTCTAAGGGTGTTTGATTTTAGTAGCAGAGTTATTCAGCTGGTGAATCAGCTGGTTACTACTATCTCCACTTCCATCATTGTGAATGACTCTCCCTCGAGATTCTTTCAGAATTCAAGAGGCCTAAGACAAGGTGATCCTATCTCTCCTATTCTATTCACAATCATGGTTGAGAGCTTGGGAAGAAATCTTAAAAGATTGATTGAACAGAGGTCTCTTGCTAGTCTTAGACCTTCTTCTACTAATTTGATTTGTTCTCACCAATAGTTTGTTGATGACACTTTGCTTATGGGAAGATCAATGGTGACTGAGGCTAAGGCTTTGAAAAAAATATTGGACGTGTATGAGAAGGCAACTAGGTAGATAGTCAACAGACAGAAGAGCTCCCTTTATTTCTTTAATACCCCTGACCATAGACAAATAAAGATTGCTAGAATCCTTGGTTGTAGAGTGGAATCCTTACCCTCTACTTATCTTGGATTACCTCTATGCCTTAAATCTTTGGAATCCTTTTGGTGTTCCCTGGTTGATAGGTTTAGTCAGAAGTTGGTTGGATGGAAAGGAGCTCTTCTGAGTCAAGCAGGAAAAAATCAGCTCCTTAAAGCTTCTCTTCAGAACCTCCCAGTTTATGCATTAAGCCTTTTCAAAATACCTGCTAAATATGTGGAGGCCATTGAGAAGATCCGAAAAGGATTCCTTTGGTCTAGTGTGGAGGAGAAAAAGATGATGGCTCTAATAGGATGGGATTTGGTTTGCAGACCAAAATCCTTGGGGGAATTAGGTCTTAGAAAAATTAGAATGATTAATAAGACTCTTCTTGTTAAACAAATATGGAGATCCTTTTCGTCTGATGGAGAATGGAAAGATATCTTAAAAAGTAAATATATGACCAATTGTGTGTCCCTCAAAGCCTTGTTGGATTCTCCTATTCTGCCCCATGGTTCAGTTTGCTGGAATGACATGATTGTTGGTAGAAAGATTTTGGAATTAGGGGTTGGTTGGCACATTAGAAGTGGTAATCTAGCCAGGTTCTGGGAGGATAGATGGCTTTTTAAGGATCCCCTAATCAAAAGTGAAAGATTCAACAGATGGATTGAGTTTTGCAAAGTAGCTTTTGGAGAGTATGTAAAATATTATTGGAGTGAAGGAGATTGGGTGGATTTGTGTATGGTTAGCCAGGATTTGGTGCCGCTTCAATCTTCCTTGATGGCTATCAGATTGGGACATAATTAGTTGGATGATCATCTTGTCTTGATGGACAACCCTTCAGGTAACTATTTTGTTTCATCGGTTGTTTCTCTATTGTCCCTTTCTCAAGCCTCCCTCCTTTCTGGTCTAAAGTGTGGATAAAACACTTGACTCCTAAAGTCAACATTTTCTTCCTCGTCTAAAGAAGGATTTTGAAAAATCGAGCGTTGGAAATGGAGGCAGAGCAGGATCTGAGAAATCACAGGCAGGATCAGTGCTTGTCTCGAGTAAGAAGCAAGGTGAGGCTAATCTGGAAGAAGCAGATTCTGGAAACAAAATTTTGGTGGACCCGGGAGGAAAGGATATTCTGGCTGCTGAATCTGTGGGTTCCCCTATCGGTCAAAAAAGTGAAAAACCTAAAGGCGTGGTGGGGACCACTTGTGAAAATGGAGGCAATCATAAGCCTTAGGCCTCTCTGTTTGGGGTTAAACCAAATGGAAAGTCATCTTTCCCTGCAGTGTAAAATATCTCTATCCTTGAGAAAGGTAAGTTTGCAATTTCTATGCCAAATCTATTAATTGATCATAACATTGCTTTAATGGAAAGAACCCTGGTGGGTAAATTTATGGGCCCCGGACCAAACATTGAAGTGGTTAGGGAGTTTTTAAAAACAAATGGAGAAATTTTGGAAAAGTTTTAGTGGCGGTGCTCCCAAAGGGTTTTTTTGTGTTTTAATTCACTTGTAGGGAGGATATCTTGGCTATAAGAAGTGGCGGTCCATGGGTAATAGGGAAATCCTCCCTGGCTCTTAAAAAATGGTCTTCAAATCTAGATCTTTCATATTCTATTTTTGAGAATGTCCCAGTGTGGGTTAGACTCCCAGGTCTTCCCCTAGAGTATTGGAATGAAGATGTCTTTTATGGAATTACGAACTCTTTTGGAGAGCTTCTTTCTATTGATTCTATGAAATTTGCTAGAAAGAGGTTGGTATTTGCAAGAATATGTGTGGGGGTATCTCAGAACACTGTACTTCCTTCATCAGTCAAGATTCTTTTGAAGTTGGGCTCCTGGTCATAGGCTATTGAGTTTGAAACTATCCCTTTTGCTTGTTTCAAATGTAGAAAATCTGGGCACTGGGCTAAGAAATGTCCTTTAAATGCCATCAAAGAAAAGGAGAAGCTAGTAGGAACTTCAAAATTTGTATGGAGAAGAAATCAGAAGGAGAAATCCTAGAGAATAAGGAGTCTAATGTTCAAGTCATATCAAAAGAGGCTAGTTGCGATATGGGAAGTAAGGGTCTGGTTCCATAGGAACTCCAATGCGAGGCAAGTGGTTGGTGAAGAAAAGAAAAGTCAGGATGTTGGTCCTTTATCCCAAGCGACAAGCCCAACTGAGAATATAGAAGGGATTCTGGGCTTGGAGGACATACCTATCTAGGGTCTATTCCTTGAGCTGAATATCCCTCTTCTGCTCCCTTCCTCTAAAGGTTTTTTTCCATCAGGTGTAGATCCCTTTACGGATCCTAATTCCTCAAAATTAGTAAAGGACTCCCATGATAATCAGGACCAAAATATTGAACTTTCTAGTGACTATTCAACCTTTCATTTGAATGGCATCATGGACACATTACCCTGGGAGCAAAGACTTCTAACTAATAAGGAGTGAGAATCAAGTAAAGAGATGAAAAGTCAAGAAGATATTGATAGAGAGGAGGTTTTATCCAAACAAAAAGAAAAAAAGACAAACAATGGAAGACTCCAAGTGGTATCTCTACTAGGTCAAAATCCAAGGTAGACTGTGGAGCAACAAAGAACTCTTGTGGAAAAAAATCTACTAAATGGACAAGAGAGCATAATAATTTTTAGGATATTGCAGATGACTTTCAGAAAACCATCCTGGAGTGCCTCCACTCCCTAGGTAAATCATGAAGATTATGTCATGGAATATCAGGGGACTTAATAATCCCCATAAGCAGGATGTACTACACAATTTTTTAGAGATCATAAGCAAGATATTCTCCTTATTCAAGAAACTAAAATGTCAAAGGAAAAAGTGGAAAAGATTAAACTATTTCAGTACTATAGTATACATGGCAATAACTCAAATGGTGCTTCAAGAGGTATTGCCACTTTTTGGAATAGTCATATAATCAAAGGGGATCTGATTTTGGAAGGCTTGAACCATATTGCTACTAGATTCACCCATATTAGGGATAATTTCAGCTAGATTCAATCAAATATCTATGCTCCCAATGGAAAAGGTATCATAAAATCTTTTTGGTTGGAGCTGGCCACTTTCAGAAGGATTTTTAATAGCGAGTCTTAGGTTGTCATAGGAGACTTTAATACTCCCTTACTAAATGAAGAAAAATTTGGAGGATCCCAGATCAATGCGAAAAGTAAGGAGGATCTTTAGAACTTTATCAATAATCAAGGATTGATTGATTTGGATTTGTAGGCCGCCTCCTATACCTGGTCGAATCGCATAATGGGTATGGATCTAATCCATCGTAGATTAGATAGAACTTTAATCTCTAATCATTGGTTCTTAAACTATTATTGTTCCCTTAAAGCCCTTTCTAGGATTGGATCTGACCATTTCCCCATAAGTTTTGTTGCGGATCCTTTAAAGATAAAGAAAATATCCCCTTCAGAGTTGAAAAAATGTGGCTTTCCCATCCTATTTTTAAAGAGGAAATTAGGAAATGGTGGAATATTAATATCTCTAGAACAACTTTTTTTAGAGTGGCTAAAAAATTAAGGGAAGTTAAATTCAATTTAAAAAAATAGAAAAAAGAATCCTTTGGGAATATTTTTAGGATAAAATCTAATCTTCAGATGAAGTTGGGGGAGATCCAATATAAAATTCAGAAGGAAGGATATGTGAATTATATTAAGGAAAAAGAGAATGAGATCGTTATTAAGATGCACAACATCATTTCAAAAGAAGATGAGTTCTGGAGACAAAGATCTAGAGCTTTATGGTTATCGGTAGGCAACAAAAATACTAGGTACTTTCACTTGTTAGCCTCAAAACATAGGGCGGTTAACATAATCTATCATATTGAAGTTGATGGTAATAGGTATGAGGAGGAGGAGGATATCATAAGGCATGATGTTATCTTCTTCAAAAATCTTCTTTCTGAGAAGGAGGAAAATAACCAAAATAAGCAGGATCATTTGATAGAGGCTATACCTAATGTGATTAATCAAGAAGATAACTCTATGTTGACTACTATTCCCTCTAGTGAGGAAGTTAGGAAGGCTATTTTTTCCTTTAAAGGGAGTAAATATTTGGGTCCTGATGGGTTCCCTATGTTCTTCTTTCATTGGTTTTGGGAGATTGTTGGAGAGGATGTGGTGAATGCTGTAAAAAACATTTTTGGATCCAGAAGTCTCCTAAAAGAGTTGAATACAACTTTTCTGGTTCTTATTCCTAAGAAGCCTGGAGTGGTGGACTTTGATGCTTTCAGACCCATCAGCCTTTGTAAATCTAGACTTTTAATTCTTTTTACTTCTAGACTTTTAATTCTTTTGCAACCTCTGATTTCACCTTAATAGAATGGATTTATCCCTAGAAGACAAATCCTTGATTCTATAGTTACTGTGCATGAGAATATCCATTCCCTGGTTGAATCAAAGACTGAAGGTTTCCTTTTAAAGCTTGATATTTCAAAAGCCTATGAGAGAGTTGACTGGAATTTTTCGTTTAAAATTTTAAAGGCGTTTAGGTTCAGCAACAGGGTTCTTTAGTTGGTGGAGCAACTTGTGTCTACTACTTCTATCTCTGTTATGGTTAATGGATCTCCCTCAATTTTCTTTCAAAGCTACAGAGGTCTAAGACAAGGAGATCCAATCTCTCCTATTTTATTTACTATTATGGCTGAAAGTCTTGGAAGAAATTTGAAAAGGCTGATAGATCAAAGATACCTTGTTGGTCTTAAACCGTCCTCTAGCAATTTGATTTGTTCTCATCAATAATTTGTCGATGATACCATGCTCTTGGGAAAATCTACTGTTTTAGAGGGAAAGACTTTGAAATCTCTGCTAGATGCATATGGGAGGGCATCTAGCCAGTTGATTAATAAATAGAAAAGCTCTCTCTTCTTCTTCAATACTCCTGAATACAGACAAAATAAAATTTCCAGAATCCTAGGTTGCATGGTGGAGTCTTTACTTGCCACCTATCTAGGTTTACTTTTAAGCCTTAAACCCCTAGAGTCCTTTTGGATTTCGTTGGTTGAGAGGTTTAGTAAGAAGCTTGCTAGATGGAAGGAGCTTTGCTAAGTCAAGTGGGTAAATTATAGCTCCTCAAAGCTACTCTTCACAATATACTGATTTATACTTTAAGCCTCTTTAAAATCCTTACCAAGTTTGTGGATGCCATTGAAAAGATTCAAAAAAGATTTCTTTGGTCAGGTGTTGAAGAAAGAAAAAGGTTTCCTTTAATAGGGTGGGATCTGGTGTGTAGACCTAAAAAGGCTAGTGGCTTAGGTCTTAGAAAAATCAGAATGGTTAACAAGATTCTTCTTGCTAAACAAATTTGGAGACGATTTTCGTCTTCAGGGGAATGGACGGATATCCTAACAAGCAAATATTTGGAGAATAACAGATCTCTTATAATCATGATGGATTCCCATCTTCTACCCAAAGGCTCAACCTACTGGAATAACCTGATTATTGGTAGAAAAGTTGTTGAAACAGGAGTGGGTTTGCAAATTAGGAGTGGAAACCAAACAAGATTTTGGGAGGATAGATGGTTGTTTAATGAGCCCCTTATCAAAATTGAACCTTTTCGTGGGTGGGCTGAGATTTGTAAAGCTCTATTTGGTTTGTATGTTAAATATTATTAGATGAATGGTAAATGGGTGGATTTGTGTCTTGTTAGTCAGGCTCTTGCTCCTGTCCATTCATCCTTGTTGGCTATCCGACTTTGCCATGATCAAATGAAAGATCATCTTGTTTGGAAAGATAAACCCTTAGGCAACTATTCTGTTTCGTCAGCTTTTGCCAGGTTGTCTTCTGCCCAGGTTCCTCCTCCCTTCTAGTCAAATGCTTGGTTCAAACACTTGGTACCTAAATTCAACATCTTCTTCTAGATCCTAATTCAAAACAAAGTGCTCACAATTGATAATCTTTGTAAGCGAGGCTTTCAAATACCCAATAGATGTTATCTCTGCAAGATGGAAGCAAAGTCAGTCTATCATTTGTTTCTTCATCATCCTTTTTCTACCTCGATTTGGGAAAAATTCCTTTGTTATTGGAAATTATCTTGGGTGTTCCCCTTGTAAATTGAAGACTTCTTCATCCAATGGAAAGCCCCTACTCACAATCCAACACTTCAGAAACTGTGGAATTTTTCCTTCCCTCATGTTGCTTGGGGTCTATGGAAAGAACGAAACAATAGAATTTATAGAGATAAAGAATCTTTAGTGGTCATTATGTTTGATAAAATAATTAGATTAATGAAAGAAAATTTCAATGCTATCCCCCAGAAGGTTTGTAACACTGAGAAAGTGGCTTGTTCTTCCTACGATCTTATGATGGCTAAAGAATGGAATATTAGTTTTGATATTTCATGTGCTCCTAAACATGCTAAGAAGGACAGGGAGGGTGTCTGCTAGACTTTTCTGCCTGAAGGTTGGATCAAAGCCAACTTTGATGGGGTGGCTAAAGGTAATCTTGGGGTGGTGGGATGTGGCAGAGTTATAAGGGATTATTTTGGTAATTTTCTTGGTGCAATTGCCACACCCCTTAGTTCTCAAACGAATCACTTAGCAGAGGCTGCTATATCTTTTCCTGTTATAAATTTGGCTCATAGTCTGAATTTTAAAAACCTTTGGCTTGAAGGGGACTCAAAAAATATTATTGAATGTCTTTTAGGTAGGTCCCCCCCCTTGTGGACCATAAAGTATTGGATTGATGATGCTATTTCGACCTTAGCTAAGTTTGATAATATAAAGGTTTCCCATGCCTATAGAGAAGCCAATGTTGTGGAAATTTTTTTTGCGAATGAAGGGGTTAAAAGAAAAGGACAGTGCACTTGGCTAAAAATTAGTGATTTAGGTGTTAATGTTCAAGCCTTATTGAACTAAGATACATCACATGGAAAAGATGCATGTCATCTCATTAATGATGATAGAATGGGGTAAGTACATCACTATCATTAGATTGCATAGAGCCGAGCTAATTAGCTTATCCTATAAGTTTTCTCGGCATGCTTTATGGGCTCACAGGTTTGGTAGGACCATTTCGAGTCAAGATTTCATCTCTATATGCATTACTGTGCTTGCTAAAATGGGAGGAGACAGAAAAAGAGTTGAGTCAGACAGCTTTGAGATGCATACTAGAAACACTAAAGCGTGGAACAAAGTTAAAAGTGGGGGTTTACTCCCTTTTCTGGAAAAACTCCATGGGTCTAATCATGAAGCTACCGAGCATTTTGAGAGGAATTGGAACAATGGGGAACTAACCCTCTTTGGCAGGAAAGTTAAGCTCGATGAAAATCTCATAGCTGAAGTGACTGGTATGTCCACTGAAGGACACAAATTTTTTTGGGACAAGATTTTCTCTAATGAAGAGGTGGTCAGATTTCTAAAGAAAGACAAGGAAAATTTGAAACTGGTGAAAGTTTCTAATAGTTACTTTGAGGTCGACACCATTAAAGCTCTCTGGAGAAAAGTTCTTCACGTCACCATGGAGTATATCACCCTGGATGGTCATTTCACTAGGGCCTACGACTATCATTTTTCCTTGCTCAATCATTTTCGCTATAAGGTTAGGGTTTCTCTTCCCTACTATCTTCTCTATTCCTTAAGAAAGAGTCTAGAAGACCATACGAAAAACCCAAAAAGATATCCTATATTACATATTGGTTTGATTAGGTTAATTGTTGAACATTTTCAAAATATGTCAGCCCCTGCTAAATTGGATGTCTCTTTGGAGTCTGAGGAGGATGATACCGAACCAAGCTATTCAAGGAATAAACCCAATTTGAGTCTGGTGAGGATGGTCTTGAGTCTGCCCTCTGTCCAGACTGGCAAGAAAACCCAAATCCATAATCCCCAGTCTGTCAAAGCCTGCCCTGCTTCTAAGCTTGGAAGCTCTACTCCTAAAACCAAAGGTGTTGGAAAGAATCTTCCTGTCAAAAACCTTGTTTTATATTCTGAAGATTCTCTTGATTCTGAGGATTTTGGAACTAATAACAATTCATCCTCTACTATCCTGTCGATGGAAAGAGATGTTAGAACTAAGTCCCCTGGAGCCTCTGAACCTGCTAAAAGTTGCTTCAACCTTGATAGGGAACCCTCTGTAGATTTTTTGGGAATAGCTAGGAATAATGCTCTGGACCATTTTAGAATGTCGAAATGGGTCTTTCATGAAATTAATGACCTGAAAATAAAAAATTGGGCCCTCTAGAGTAAATTGGAAGAAATGGGAGCTAAGGTTTCAGCATTAAGCAAGAAGGATGTAGAGCGTAAAGATTACGTTGCCAACAAAGAGATCCAAGACAATGCAGGTAAGGACAAAAGTATTGAAATAGACTTGGAAAAAATGAAAAATACTATGAAGATAATTGTTGAACAGAATAATAGGATGGCAAGACATAATGCCATCATTATCAATGCTATGACTGAAAAATTGGACAAAGCTCAACATGGGTCCTTGGTTGTTGACTTGGAAGAGATGAAAGATAAAAACTAGGAAGAGGACATTGGGATTTCAAAGAGAACTAGGGCTAATCTAAAAAGGAAGGCACCCCCATGCTGCAGATGATTCAAACTTTTAAGAAGGGTGTCCAGGATATGTAGGACTTGGAGGCAAAGAATGAGTGTGTTTTGAAGACTCTAGGTTAGTTGCTGCTGGTTTTTTGGCTTGCATTTCGGCTGGTTTTTTGATTGACCTTCCTGACCTTTTTTGGCTGGCTGCTACTTTATCTAGTTTTTTCTTTTATTGCAGCCTATTTATTCTATTGGAATTTTTTGTCCTTCTCTTTCTTTTGTTGTAAACTTGGTGGTTTCAGGTCCCTGTAAAACCTATTTTTTCCTTTATCAAAAACATGTAAATACTATACGACTCAATGCTATAATTGTATAGTCATTATTTTTATAGAGCATAGACAACACTTATACATGCTACTTTAAACTCTACTTATAATCACAGTGTACATAATTGCAAATAGACATAATATACAAACCTGTTTAGATATACATATGCATGCATATCTTTGTCTACATTTATGCATATATATATTTGCCTATACGAGTATTTTTTATATATCAATTAGGGAATTGAGTACATATATATATGTGCATATGTATCTTTCTATATACCAGGGCACTCAATACAATTTTCCTCTTTGTGTGTGATATTTACTATCAAACAAGTGTTATTCTAACTATGAAATAATATAGCTTGAATCTTATATCAATATGTTTCATGATATCCTTTTCCCCTCATCTGTTTCAAGCTTTAAAGATACTGCACAATTAAATGTTCTTCTTAGGAAATAACAACTTCAAACAAATTGCCTATCAACTAAATATATAAAGTTCAATGTAGATAAGAGATAATGCAACTATTGCTATCTTTTCCAGTTAAAGCTGCAAGTGCATTTAGTCAACTGTTACATATATATTACTTGTGTTATGTGAATATGTTTTATTATATTCTTTCCTTTATTGTGCATTCTTCTATATATTCCACTTACCAATCTTGTTCTTGTGAGCACCTATTAAAATATGCAAACACTAAAACCTCAAGCATGGGTTAGTGGCCTACAAATTCATCAAAATGCTCCTATGAAATAACATGTCAATGCTTCAAAATGCAACAAATGACAAAAGAGATCAAAAATACATTTCTAAAGCATCACAAGTACCTATTCCATATTGGATTGGTGTCAAATGTGCAAATGACCCTTTCCCAATCCTTGCTAAAATTGAAATGATGAGATGCAATGGTGATGAAGAGAAAAATTAGCTCTCAAATTAAGAGAGTAACTTTGCATGCGAGTGTAGATGGATTGATGAAGAATGAGGCCCTTCATTTATATAATATTTTGATGAGAGAATGACCAAATGGATGAATGTGGGACTAAAAACAAACCAATGAAAAGAGGCCACTTGTCAATGTGCCATAGGTTGAGGAATGTGCAAGTTTTGGCCAATGTGCCCAAGAGAGAGATTTCAAATTTGAAATTGTGAAATAAATGTTGAGAGGGGGACATGAAATGAGAAGTTAATGCAATGTTGGAAGGGACAAGTCAAATTGTGTTCATTTTCAAACTTGAGGGAATATTCTATTTTTATGCCAAGTTGATGGAAAATAAGGATTTTAATAAATCAATAAATTGATTTATTTGTGCAAGTGGGAAAAGCTAGAGGATGTGATGGGTGGTTAGGTTAGTTTAATCAAGATTAGATTAGCTTAATGATGATTAGGATGATTTTGACATTTTTGACTTAAATATTTGATTTATTTAAATTAGAAAAGGATGGAATATGCATTTGGATTTCAATTTAATAAAGTTTGGTTTATTTAATTAAAAGGTTGATGTTTAATTTATTTGATTTAAATGAACAACCGTAGGAATGAACTTAATGAGTTTAATTTACCTGATGAATGGATGAAGGTGAACTTGATTAATTTAATGAGTGGATGAATGTGAAACCTGGTTTACTTAATGAATGGACCTAATTGAATGCATAATGCTAATTTTGCATGTCTACATTTTGCCCCTGTTTGAAGTAATGTACTTGTTGCGTTGGTTCAAAGAATAAACTTGCTGTGATCAAAATTCAAAAAATTTCTTATTTTTTCGGTTGCCCTAGTGGAAAGAAGTACACTAGTACATTTCCCTCTCGAGAGATCGAGTGAAAAGATTCGATTTGAGGGTCGATCTCGCGATCAAGAGGTTCAAAATGGATGGTTATGGATGATGAGGCAAATGAGAAGGTTTTAAGATGCTTAGAATAACAAATCTATATTATCTTAAACAACTTAAATGATGATATGATGTATGAGATGGATGAAATTGATGATGTGATATGCCATGATTATGTAAATGTATGATTTTATGAGATGCTTAGACTAACAAATCTATATTATGATGATGATATGTTGTGATTATGTAAATGTATGATTTAAGCAAATGTGATGATTTATGAGATGCTTAGACTAATAGATCTATATTATGATGAAGAACATGCATGTTAGATGATATGTAGGATGTTGATGGTTTGTGGATGCAGGATGGATGCACTGGTGATGATGATTAATTATTCATGACATGTGATGTTAGTGCGGAAAAGAAGACATTAGATGATGACAAGAGGATCCAACAAGACAACTTTATGAGAGATGATGACGAGAAATGATGATGATAGATGGATGATTTGCTTATCAAGGATTGGGATTTTAAAAGAGTCACTTAACTTATGTTTGATAACAGGCATAAGCATGCTGCATCAAGGTATAAAGGACCAGGATGGCATTGTACTTAGTGTGATGGACTTTGACTTGACAAATAGATAGTAGTATTCTTGTTCACACCTAACATATAGAAACCTTGCTAGGATGCACTTTAGAAGTTTCAAACATCTCAGACCAAAACATAGAAAGGTATAACCAGTCAATGCAATAGTCAACAAGCTATCCAAAACATCCTCTATACATATCTAACAAAGAAAGAATTCACCAAGGTTATTTTACAAGAATGTCCAACAAGGATAGCAAACAAAAGGATAATGATCGTTGTCCCATTCCTATCTCTCTAAATCCTTCGTCCGGATATCATCGAGAGGTCCTTGGACTGAGCATAATAAGATAAGTTAAAATACAAAGATAAAGTACACAAACAAGTTGATGTTCTTCAATACCGCTAACCAAAAGGGAATGTGTTTTTAAGGATAAGAAGCAAAACTATTGCCAAAAGATAATGCCCATTGTAGGAAGGATACATCCTAGGACATGTTAGTGGATGGCAACACGTCATTTCATTTATCCAAAGTGTTCTTTCTGATAAATAATGCCCGTTGTAGAAAGGATTCATCCTAGGACATGAGGTTATCAGATGATTGATATGGGACTATTTGGATGATGGACTATCGACACAAAGAACTGACCAAATTGTTTACGTACTATCTTAGACTTGAGACTTGACATTTTTTGAGTTTTACTTTTAACCTGCTAGACTTGTTTCTAACTATTTCACCAAAGGTTGAGGATGACGATCAATTTATTATGGATGGTGTTTATTGCGGGTGCAAGCGAGATGAGGTGGATGGATTTTTTTTAAATATTTGGATTTTTTTGGAGTTTTATAATGTTTTGACTCTGTTTTTGGTATTTTTTGGGATTTTCAAGTGTTTTGATTTTCTATTTTCCAATGTTTTGGGATTTTCTAAAATTTTGACCAAGAGACTAACCTAGGGGCCTCGGGGGCTAATCAACAGATTAGCCTTTCCTACATTATACACGTAGAGACTACGTAGTACAACTGACGACGACCAATTTACAGATGATGATATACATGATGAGGTGTCAGCTTATTATGATAGAGTCCTAAAGGACTGACCTAAGTGTCTCGGGGGATGATCAAAGATCAACCTTGCCTACATTCAAGCTTAGAGAGGATGTAGTTTGACAAGACGACTCTATTTTTGACTTTTGACTGACTTTTTGACTTGTTTTGGATTTTGATATGTTTTGATGTTTTGGATTTTGTGCTTTTTTGATGTTTTGGATTTTCTGATGTTTTGATGTTTTTGGATTTTTTGATTTTTCTGATGTTTTTAGATTTTCTGATTTTTCTGATGTTTTTGGATTTTTTGATATTCTGATGTTTTTGGATTTTTGGATTTTTCTGATGTTTTTGGATTTTCTAATTTTTTCGATGTTTTTGGATTTTCTTATTTTTTCAATGTTTTTGGATTTTCTGATTTGAGGACTTTAAGAATATACACTAATCTGATCCAATGAGAACATGCTCCCAACGTGATGCACTAGACTACTCCGATAAAGGCAAGACAAATTGACCTTAAGGATGGGTCGAGTAGTACTAGGAGGTATCATGATACGAAAACAAGACTAAGCTATGGTGCTGATGCGAGTGGATGAGTGATGGATGGAGACTTGAATGCGATGGATGATGGAAGCGAAATGGATGGATGATGTAGAACAAGCTGTAAAGATCCTGGTGGATGGGAAGTGCTTATTTACACAAGGTGCCTATTTTCCAATTTTCACCAAGGTACTTGTCCAAAGTGCCACCAAAGTGGTTTTCACTAGAGGACGATTTTTTCGATCCATTTTCTGATTTTTTTTAGATTTTTTTGTTGTCACCAAGACGCCTGTTTGCCAGGTTTTCACTGAAGTAACCATTTTTTTAGGACATTTTCTAATTTTTTGGATTTTTTGGTTCTATACCTTGAAAGATTTAGGCATAAAACTTTTTGAGATCAGAGCTATTCATGGGCTGTTGCAGAGGTTCCCCTTTGGGTGTTGATAACTGATATGCCCTTGATTTGTAACTTGCTATTATGATGAACAGTCCCAACAAATTGGGTTCAAATTTTCCTTTGCTGCTTAGGTTTGGGACATTTTTTTGATTCTCCTTCAATACTAGTTCTCCTACTTGGAACATCCTACTTCTGATTTTCTTATTGCAGCTCCTTTTGAGTCTATTTTGATAGACTTGCAAATGATTCAAAGCATCTATACGTCACTCATCTAGTAGCTCTAGCTCATTTAGTCTTGATACCCGGTACTCTTCATCTGTGATGAGGTTTTGTAGTGATATCCTGAGGGATGGGAGCTCAATCTCAATGGGGAGTATGACTTATGATCTGTAGACCAAGGAGAAGGGGGTGGTGCTGGTGGGTGTGCGGATGCTAGTTCAATAGGCCCAAAGGGTAGGATTAAGCTATAGGTGCCAGTCATGACCTGCATCATTGACTGTTTTCTTGAGGATTTTCAGAATGGTCTTGTTTGTAGCTTCTGCTTGGCCATTGCCTTGGGGATAGTATGGGGTAGAGAAGTAATGTTGGACTTTGAATTTTTCGCACAAGTTGCGGACATCCTGATTTTTGAATGGTGTCCCATTATCTAAGATAATGGCTTGTGGAACACCATTGTTGTGCCCTTAGCACACATGCCCCGTTCAGAATGGGGACCCTCTTTTCTTTCGCCTTGTCAGGTCATTTTTGTTGCCACCTTGTTTTGCATGCCCCATTTTTTTGGGTGTCTCGGATGGTCAATGTTGCTCTAAAGTCCCACCATAAGTTGACCGTACCTTCCCCTTTTATTTTTGTCATGTTCGGGTGCCTCGCGGAGTCCCCCTGGTAGTTTGACCCTGCCAATGGCCCGGGGCCCTGCCAGCCCCGGCCGTTTAGGCTTCCTTTGCCGAGTTTCCCCGTTGCACCTGCTGTTCCCAACGACACTTGGTTCGTGTCCTATTGGACCCTTGGGTTTGAACTCCCATTCTCCATCTGCAATCTATGGAAATCTCAAAGACTGTTTAACCCTCTAGGCCCTAGACCCCAGAGTTCCACTTCTGGGGTTTCGAGAGTGTCTCGTTATTCCTCACGGTGAACCTCTGGTGCCATCCCGCCACCATATTTACCGTCTGAGGAGTTTGCGGGAAATCCTGACTACCGTCGAGTGTTCTGGGCCCGATCTTCTGGAATTCTAAGTCTAGAATTCCATGATGGTTTTGCCATCTCTAACGGCGAGTCTTTGGCAGAACTCTGCGCTCCAGGCCTCAAATCTCTCTCTGCTGCTGCCATCCCAAATGAGTCAAAATCTTCAAGCGGCTGCCGTCCTGTGCCCCCTGGCCATCAGACCCCGAGTCTCCCACCGCCGTTGCTGATTTTCAAATTCACCAACCTTTCTCTCACTGTACTTGCATTTAATAGGGTCATTAATGGTGATTAGGGGTATAAAAGACCCGCTCGAGCCTATCATTATCACTTGATAGAGTTGCAGAGCGATCAGAGAACTTGCTAGAGGAGTCCACCATCTTTGACACCTTCACGCTCATCGCCCTCACCATCACTTCATTGATCGCCGGTGGATCCCACATCTCCCCGCATCGAGTATTCGAGGTAGGTCCTTCGCTCGCCCTTCTAAGCATTGTTTTTGTGATTTCTAAGGATTTAAATGAATAAAAATCATCAAGAAGATATGCAAATGATAAAATATGGCACCACAAACAAAACCCATGTTTTGAAAACTGAAGACAACCTTTGAAGGTGCCCTCATGACTGATTCAGAGCTCCACCTAGCCATGACTTTCTTCCCGCAAGGAGATCATCCCCTTTGGCCCTGGGACCTATCTTGGCCATCCAAACCAAAGCGATGAACCTTCCTTCCAATGGAAATTTCCCCCTTCGGGCTTGAACCATTAGAATTCCTTGTTCGAAAGTCACCAAGGATGCCGCTGTGTAAAAATGGCAAACATTCCCCAACCACTTGTCCATCGGGGTCCACCCTTCTCGCTACGGACATTTCAAAGTTGGTCAAGCACCCTTTGGGTTCGCAGATCTGGCCCTCCGGAGTTCCTTTGGGATTCCATCATGCCTACCTCCGAGTTTCTAGTGGAGCCCCGCCATCCGGGCCCTGGGCCTCCATTCTCTGTTAGAATCCTAGCTAAACTCAGAGAGGCCTTTAACCTTTCAGGCTCCAGATGTTGGATCTCCGTCCTGTTTTCATCTGCCATCCCAAGGGGAAATTCTCGCCCATCCCTCCGAGCTCTGAGCTTCGCCCTTCTGTCCACTGTGGGACTAAAAACAAAGTCGATGATGGGCCCTTGTGCCGAGTCTGGTCTTGTTCCCGGTTGTCGACGTGACTTTTCCTTTCGGCATAACCTTTCGTTGACCCCTTCCTCAACATCCTTCTGCCCTCATCCGTGTCGGGATCCATTGTGCAGGACTGCTTCCCTCGCCTGCCATTCCGAATGAAATTCTTGCTCGCTGTTCTGAGCTCCAGGCTCAGCCTTCCTGATTGCCACCGAACTGAAAATGATATAAAACGGCGGACGCCCGTGCCGGGTCCGGTCTTGCTCCTGGCTGTCGGCAAGACTTGCGGATCTCGCCAGAATCTTACCTCACCATGGAGGACTCATGCCGATTTGTGGTTCACCGGGCCCTAACTTCCGGGCTGCCCCATTCAGACTTTTGCCTAATGTTTGCCATCCCAAATGGCGAAAGATGAACGCCTTCTCAGTACCACAGACTCGAACACTGAAAAGTGAAGTTACAAACTATTAGTCGCTCTGTAGCCCACCAGACCCCTGACCCCGGAGTTTCATCTCCAGAATTCCATTTTCAATCTGCTGTTCCAAACTGCCATCTCCAGATGGCTCTCCAGCCTGGGACTTCCAGATTCTCCCAAACCAATCCAAATGAGCCCAAATCTGAAATCTAACTTTGACCCACATGCTTAATTTTGGTTCTCTTCATTACGAACCTCTCAAAGTACTAAAATCTGACCGAAGAGAATCTCTGGGAGCCCTCTACCGTTTTTGCCCTTCCAAATAGCATTCCTATTAAGGAAGTCCAGCCTTCTAGGCCTGAACTGTCCAAATGCCCTTAATCAAAAGATCAATAACATCGGAGGATAAAAGGTCATGTTATGCTTAATAAATTGCTTAAAATAGATGTCATCTTTAGGATTTTGGCTAACATGAATGCTTTTGTGATCCATTATGCTGACTACATCTTTGCTTGCAGAATATATGGAATCGGGCGTGGGACCTTCGGGGGTAGCCGTTGAAAAGGACAAAGGAAAGAGGTTAGGAAAACCTCCTCGAGGGAAAGAGGACAAGGACCAGATGAAATACCAATTCTAGGGTGAGCCTCTGCACTCAAAGGTCACCATGGATTGGAAGGAGATCACCAATACCAACATATGCCACGTCAATATTGATGAATTCACATAAAGGGTCAAGGTCAATCCAACGACCAAAAATGCAAGGATGATAAGCAAAGTGGAATAGCAAAGGCTACTGGGTTCCCTCCATCCCTCGTGGCCCCTGAGTTGGTCATGGCTTGTTGGGAGGCATATCAAGCCGACACAAAGACAATCATTGATAGAGAGGGCAATGTCCTCGCCGACATATCGGCTGAAGGAATCACAAAAATCTTCCATATTCCCACATTTCAAGAAATGGAAGCGCCCAACATAGAGCAATGCCAAGCAACATGGGACGATAATCCAGCGGGCTGTAAAAGGTCAATAAATCAGCATTGGCTCAAAGAAAAGCGGGGCAATGCTACGAAGGTTCCTCAAGAACTATTCTGCAGTGACTTCCACGAAGATTACCACGACTTGGTCACCATGTTAAGCAGGGTTACGGGTCTTCTTGTGGCCACCTACTTTTAGGAATGGATGGTGTACTTCATTCAAAAAATTCTTCAGGGGAATGAGGATGTCACCACAAAGACTTCATTTTATTGGGGAGGTATAATAAGCAACTGCTTCCATGAGCAATTCGTCAACGTGAAGAAGAGCTCCAAATTTTATATGACTTCCTCTCTTGTCTATTCCTTGGTGGATCAGAGACAGTACAACAGGTTGTTTGTGGCACACGATCAGGAGCAGGGGCGAAGACTCAAGGCCTATGATAGGTACCCGCAGCTCTAGTATCAGAACTTGAAAAGGGAATACTGCAGAGTAAACGATGCATTCATTGGCCATATTATCAGAATGATTGCCAGGGACTTTGAGAGGAGGGTCTCCTATAGTGCTAGGGCACTTTTGAAGTAGTATGCCTTCCTCTTCATTTAGTACCCGAAGTTTACATACATCCGTTCCTAGGGCTTTTTTGAAAGGCCAAACAGGTTGCCTCGATACCCCAATGACCAAATCATCCTTCTGGAGCTTTCTCGACAACTCCAACACATATAGGCAATCTTTAGCAGCAAACACATAGCAGGAATTTCTTATCCCATGACTCTGAGGTAGGGCATGTATAGACTACAAACTTCCTAGTGTGCTGGTAACTCTGAGAAAGAACTCAAAGATTACCATTTCTACGTACACACTACTCGCCCGCAGATAGACCTGCATGGCCATGTCAGGAAGGCATTGGGGCTAGGATTCACTCATCTCCACCACATTGAATACTTCTGGGGAGATTTCCAGGATGACAAAGAGGTACGTGCGAGGAACTATATTTGAATGACTATGTAGTTTGTAAGGAAGGTGTAGCCTTTCCCCATATTGGACTAGGTCGAGGAAGATGAGAGCACCATAATGCACCCTAGGTACCTTGTAGTCGCCAATTTGCCGATACCAACAATTGACTGGGAAAAGCAGGAGGTCGATGACCTCGACACTATAACCAAGCCAATCTTGGCTCATACTAAGGAGTGGGTCGATGGGAAAGTAGCTCAATTAAAGCAGCAAGGAGTAATTTTTACTTACAAAGGGCTCAAAAGTGAGCCAAGTGTCATACAGGATGCCGCTGCCACCACTTCTACCAACGGGACCTCCAAGTCTCCTCCGATCACCAGATCCAAGAAGAGAAAGGAGACAAAAACATAATAGTCTCCATACACTAAGGTCTATGCAAGGAAAGAAATGGGAGGCTCACCCTCCAAAAGGTTCAAACAAGCGGGGAGCACCACGAAACAGCCCTCAACCTAGGAGGAGGAGGTGAGGGGTACGAATCAATTGGAACCTCTTTTGGCTCTCCCTACCCCTGCCATTGTGCCACCTACCTCTCTAGCTATGATTGCCACATCCCCGCCGGTAGTGGACATTTCTATCCATCTTGCCCCTTCACCTTCAGCCGAGTCTATAATAATTATTGACTCCTCTTCTACCATAACTATGCCTCCTTCCTTTGCTGCCATGTCACCAACCACATCACTCCCTCTAGCAACGGTGACAGCACCTATTCCCATTTCCACCATGCCTGAGGCTCTCTTGAGACATATGCAGAATCTTCCCCTTGAGCTATCCCAGATCCTAATGGATCCTGCTCTTCAAGCAACCCTTGCACAAGCCCTTGCTACTGCTCAGCCTTCACAACCACCGACAGGGCCACTGGCTATGGAAGCCACCATGCTAATCTCTAAGGAGTGGGAGGAACAAGAACGAAAAGCCTCAGGGGCCTATGAGCAGGAGGCTGATGAATACTATGAGCACCCAGAATATGAGCACTGAGTAATTGATAGGGTGGCCTATGAAGAGGAGGGAACTGGTTCCTCGAAGAGCGGGGATGAGGAAGATGGCACTGGTGGTAGGGTAATCGTGTAGGAATTTGACGATGATCTTGAAGAAGAACTGGCCTAGCAGCTAAAGGACACCAAATCAGAGGTAAAAAGGCCACCCCTTGAAGAAGAACAACAACAAGAAGACAAAATTGAGGGTGGGACCCAAGCTATCAAGAACCTCAAAGTCGGGCAATTCAAAGAACATGTGCACGAGACTGAACATGTTGAGGAAAAGAAAGAAGAGGAGACGGTAGAGAAAGAAAGTCCCATACAACAACTATCCACTATGCTTCCTATCAAACGCCTCGTGTTCATCCAAGATTCTGATGAGGAAGAGGGAGATGCTACCAAGGAGAAAGAAAAGTCCCCAGAAGAAAAGGGAGCGGAAACCTTGGCCTTGACTGAGAGGGGCGAGAGTGGTCATGATTCACCTAAGGGAAAATCTGCTGTGCCTGAGTGGTTAGAGAGGCAGCTCAAAAGAAAAACCCCTATACTAAAGGACCCAAGGGCAAGGTTAGAGGCCATCCTAGCTTGAGCTCAAATCATGACAAAGAAGGAGAAGCAGCCCAAAGTCTGATCTAGGGTGACGATGGATGCTTCTGGGTCTCGAGCAGCGCAAATAGCAACGCCTATGATTGGCCAAGCTAGGGTGAGTTACAACATCTCCACCATCAACTTGGGGACCACCACCAGAGAGCAGAAGGTTAGGCACTTTAAGGAGTCAGTGGCTATGGTGGTGCATTTGATAAAGCAGGATAAGATCTTGAAAGATGAGCTCAAAGCACAAGTCACGGCCTTAACAAATTACATACAACAATGGTCTTCAGTGGATGACCTACCTACCACATCCACAGTCGCACCCCAGCTGCTATCCAAAGAGTAGATAGATAAGATGGAAAGAAGGAAGAACTTGGAAAAGACCATAGAGGACTGGTTCTGACAAGTCTTATACGTTGGAAACATGGGAATTGGCCGGGCTATGCGAACAACCAACAAGTTCTTAGATCTATTGCAGTTTCTGGAGGGAACAAGAAAGCTCTGCACCGACTTCCCTATGACCTATGACTCCACCTTTCTGAGGATCGAGGCTATCCTTCAGTTGCCAGAAGCCACGTGGGAAAAGGATCTTGTATTTAAGAAAGACGATCACTGGCTGATGGATGTATGGCGACGGGACTTTGACAACTGGAGGGAAAGACTAGAACAAATCATGAGCAAGGTGGATCCAGACATTGAATGGATAAAGGAAATCAGGGCAGAGTGCACTCGTTATCTCAAGCTGATGACAGAGTATGACATGCCCATAGTGCAAATGGATCTGAAGAAGATAAAGCCCTACTTCCAGAAAAAGATGAAGGACGGGATGTCTAATGAAATCATAGTGGAATTCATGAGTTTTGTTGCCCGTGCCTTCAATCAATCAAAGCTATTCAGGGACCAGGGTGCAAAGTATGATGAGGATTGGAAAAGGCTGGAAGATAACGCAAAAGAATGGAGCTACCAGGTGCTACGATATGAAATCGTTGAAATAGACAAGCTCCAGACGGTCATCCTTAGGTTCATAGAATACACAGCTTCTAAGAGGCAGGAGGACAACCCTGCCAAAGATGAAGAACTCCCTAAGGAGTAGCTATAGTAAAACAACAATCAGCTAAAAGAAAAAAGAGCTACAGTGTTATCAGTAGAGGACAAAATAGGGAAAATGACAAAATGCAATTTTAAATTATGATATATTGGGGGGTAGGTGAAACCCTATTTTGTAATGAATCTTTCCCACACAATAAGAATTGATCTTGGCCATTCATTAGATCTTTTGGGAACTATAAATAGAGCTCTCCTCTCATTTGCAAAGGGAGTTGAGTTGTTGTAAAGGCATGCTATAGAAATTTATAAAGAAAAGACATTGACTTGGTGCATTTTTTGACTTTCTCACATGTTGCTTGATTCAATCTCCATTGTTAGATGTTTAGCTTAGGTTTTATTGCTATTCTATTTAACTATTTCCTTGCTTTGGTAGATTTTAGGAATGTTGTCCTGTGATCATGAAAATTCCTATTGTGTTGATGACTTCTTAGTCCATACTTTTTGCTGTTTGCTGATGGTAGATAGCTGTGTAAAGTTAGGCTAGACTTCAATTTGAAGCTGATCCAAAACTTTCATCTTTGTTCATGCATGCATATGGTGAATGACAGACGAAACATTTGTAGGCCTTAGAAGATAGCACAAGTTCCATGATACTATGAGATTTTTGGTTAAATGGAATATTGTTTCAAGAAGCTGTCTATTATAGGAACTCCATCATCATTGTTCACAATTAGCTGCAGATCTAGGAACCTCCTCTCTTCCCTGCCCTTTTTCATTTTATTTAATGAGTAACCTATGCTAAGGTTCATTGCACATTGTAAAGCTAAATCCAATGATAAACATGGAGTTTATGAATGCTATTTGAACCTACAACAAAATGCACAATAACTTCCCTATCTTAAAAACTCCATTTCAAGATCCAACTTCCCATGCTTTGTAACTCATCTGTAAGTCAGCTTTGTGATTCCAGCAAATCACATCAAACAATTCAGATATTTCAAGCATTATCAAGACCTAACATTAGAGACCTTGGGATAGTGTTCTACAATTTGATTGTGGAATATTGTCTTTCAAGAGAGGTAGTGCACCTATGCACTGCTTGTGTTGAGAAGTGCATAAAAAACACATCAACAACCATATCAGTAAATGAGATAGTTTGGGATAAACTTTGAAATCTACTTCCCAGTTATGTACATCATGGGTATGGATGCCACCCACTTAGTAAAGTACTCAGTTGTGGTTATGATGAATTTGTGGCCATTAGATGAGGTGGGTGTGATTTTCCCAATGAGATTGAGTCCCCACTGTGAAAAGGGCCATGGTGTGATGATAGGATGAAGCTCTTGAGCTGGAGCATGAATGAGGCCCCCACGCTGTTGACATTGTAGACACTTTTTGGCATGATCATGTGCTTGTCCTTCCATTGTGGGCCAATAATACCCCATCCTCAACAGTTTCTTAGCTATGGTCATTCCACTCGAGTGTGAGCCATAGATATCGTTATGTACTTTAGTTAGAGCGGTCAATGCCTCCTCAACATTTAGGCAACACAATAGGGTTTGTTCTATGCTCCTACAATATAGGGTATCTCCTAGGATGATGAATCTAGATGCCTTTTTAACAAAGGTTTGTTTTAGGTTTTATGGTAGGTCAGCGGGTATGACTCCTATTCGAAGGTATGTGTAAATGTCGTGGTACCAAGGATCACCAGGACCAACGATTTCACACATGAATTCTGATTCTGGTACCTCGAATGTGGGCATGAGAAGCTACTCAACCAGGAATTCATATTTTGGAACATTTTTGGGGATGTCGAGTAGGGAACCAATTGTTGCCATGGAGTCTTTTACTCTGTTGTTGGCTCTAGGTATTTGCTCAAATGTAATTTCGATGAAGGATTCTTTGAGAGTCTCCACCAATTTCTTGTATGGAGTGGGCTTGTCATCCTTGGTCTGGTATTCATTGTTCACTTGATTTATGATCAATTGGGAGTCTCCGTACACTTTAAGAGCCATGATGTTCCACAACACTACTATTCTAAGACCTATGGTCAAAGCCTCGTATTCCGCAATGTTATTTGTGCAAGGAAATTCCAGTTTGTAGGACCTTGGTATGCAATCCCCTTGAGGTGTGATAAAGGAAACACCAGCTCCTGATCCATGTTGTGTGTATGAGCCATTGAAGTATAGTTTCCAATGGTTATCTACGTTGAGGTTGAAAATAGACTCATCTGGAAACTCTGAGACAAGAGGATTCTCATAATAGATAAGTACTTTTGCCAGTTGGTCTGCGATGACTTGTCCCTTGATTGCTTTCCTCTCCACATATTCAATGTCGTATTCTAACAGTATCATCACCCATTTTTCCATTCTTCTTGTGAGAATTGCCTTTGATAGTAGATACTTGAGAGGGTCAATTTGGTGATTAGCTTTATTTTATGTGCCAACATGTAATGTTTGAATTTTTGAGATGCAAACACTACTGCGAGACATGCTTTCTCAATGAATGAATAGTTTAGCTCATGACCAACCATTGTCCTACTGATGTAATAAATAACCCTGTCTATTCCGTTTTCATCATGCTGAGCTAGGAGAGCTCCAAGGGCTACTACTGTTGCTGACACATATAGAATCAATGGCTTTCTTGGGATGGGTGGCATTAAGACTGGTGTTGTCAGTAGATATTCCTTGATTTTGTTGAATGCCTCTTCACACTTGGTATCCCATTTGTACACTACTCCCTTGTGGAGTAGGTGAGAGTATGGGTTCTGTCTGTTCCCCATTTGTGCTATGAATCTTCAAATGGATTGTAGTCTTCCTTGGAGACCTCTCAAATGCTTTAATATTTTTGGTGCCTCCATTTCGAGGATTGCTTTCAATTTTGCTGGATCCACCTCGATACCCCTCATGGACACTATATATCCTAACAATTTTCTCGATTGTATGTTGAAGACACACTTCTTTGGGTTTAGTCTGATCTTGTACTCCTCCAGTCTATCAAAGATGGCACTTAGGGTTACTATGTGATCTTTTCTCTTTTTGGACTTAGCTAGAATGTTGTCAACATAGTCTTTGACTGTCTTATGAATCATGTCGTGGAATGTCAATGTCATGGCCCTTTGATATGTTTCTCCTGCATTCTTTAAGCCAAATGGCATCATGTTCCAGCAGTATGTCCCCCATGGACAAGTGAAAGCTATCTTATGTTGATCCTCTTTTTCTATCATGATTTGATTGTATCCTAAAAATCTATCCATTAGTGATAGCATCTCATGTCCTACTATCATATCTACTATCATGTCGATATTTGGAAGTGGGAAGTCATATTTCGAACATGCTTTGTTCAAATCTCTGAGGTCTGTGCAGATTCTAATGGCTCCATTAGGTTTTGAAATAGGTACCAAGTTTGATACCCATTCTGGATAATCTATTGGTCATATGAATCCTGCATCTAGTAGCCTTTTTAGCTCCATTTTGACCAATTTAAGGCGATTTGAGGGTGCATTTTTTGAAGCTTTTGTCTGACAAGCTTTGCTTTTGGATACACTGCTAAGTGGTGAACCATGGTCTTTGGATCAAGCCTTGGCATGTCGGCATAAATCCATGCAAAGTTTATCTGTCTTTCCCTTAAGAAGGCTGCTAGTAGCTCTTGCTCTTCTGATAGTAGTGATTCAGCATAGAATGTGATATGCGGGGTCTCTTCTATTCCTAGGTTGACCGGATTGCATTTTTCTATCAAGACTGCTAACTTTTCTTGATGAATAGCTCTTAAAGGAAGATTGAATCCCCCATCCTAGGGCACCTCAGAGAGGTTTTCACCATTGGATGTGTCCTTTCTTTTTACTTTTTTCTTGTTAGAGAGTGCCATAGTGTGGTTTTCACTCAAGGACTTGGATATTATTCTTAATTTCTCACTTTTATGACTAAAGGATTCAATCATTTCCCCATAATAGGAATGTGTGTCCAACTCCATTATAAACCCTACTTTGTGATACCCATCTAGAATGTTGTCCCACAATCCCATGAATTCTGAGAGCACCTCATAATTTTTGAATGTATTATGAATCAGTGGTCATAGTTGGTCGTAGTTGATGAGTTGGGGATATACTAGGCAGATCTCATGATTTTGATTGTCTGTTTCAAAGGAGAGGGTGTTAATCAAGCAAAGGGTGGTATCCTCAAATAACCTAGGTAGATTGGTCATGGTATCCTCGTCATCGCTACTATTATAAATGTTAGTTATAAAGTTATGTATGTCTCTACTTGCGGATATTGGTAAGTGTACTTCTGCTGTAGTTGGCTAAGGATGAATATTAACCATTCTAACCAGAGGACTTCGTCCACGTATGGTTATACATGGAGGGGTACATCCAAGGCCAATATTTTTTATTGGTCGCATCTCTGGTATGATAGGTATTATAAGCCGATTGTCGTTTTGTCCCAATCTTTGATTTTAGTCGTAGCCCATTGTGAGCATCATTTGTAGACCTTTCCTTTGGTCATCCATTGGTAATTCTGGTACTGGTCTTTCATCTTGATATAATATGTGAGATGGATCTACCTGAATAACCTCCTGGCCAAGATCTCTCCAACTTGTAAATTTGGGATAGTCTGTAGGGGACATTTGAGATGTGGAAGCCTCATTTATTTGTGGACATCCCCACGATCTAGGAGATTGTGGTAACTCTCCTACCACAAAGGCATTATTAGGGAGCTTGTAGCTTCCACAATCGTCATCTTGGATGATGAGCTTGATGTCAGAGATGGTGGGAATGGTGGGAGTGGTGGGTGTCTTTGTCATAGAAGTGGATGCGAGGGTGGTAGGATCGATGTATGGTGTGGATGGGCCCTCATCATTTTTTTGTACTTGGGGCATTTTGTAATACTTTGCTTCAAGATTTTTGCAATACGAGAAAGGTTCGGGATCTCCATGGATGGTAACTTCTTGTCCATTATGTGTAAATTTCACACATTGGTGGAAGGTTGATGCTACTACTTTCATCGCATGGATCCATGGACGTCCTAGGAAGATATTATATGGCAAGTCAAGGTCCGTGACCTGACAAGTGGTTTCCATGATGGTGGGGCCTACTTGAATAGGGAGCGTGATTGTGCCCTGAGACACTCTTTCTTGGTCATCATATGCTCTTATCATGATACCCTTCCCTTTGTCAATGGAATCCTCTAATATTTTCAATTGCTTGATGAGGCTGAGAGAATAGATATTCAAACCCTCACCTCCATCCACCAAGACCCTTTTGATTTTGCTCTTATGTACTATGGCTTCCAAGTGAACTGTACGATTGTGAGATGGTTTGGTGGGGAAATCTTGGTTAGAGAATGTAAGAAAATTAGGAGTAATGATATTTCTGACCATAGCTTAGAATTTCTCCTCATCAAGATCTATGGGGATAGTGGATGAGGCTAATGCTTCTTCAAGGATTTTCCTATGGGCAGATTAGATTTTTAGCAACTCCATGATGGAGATTTGAGCTGGCGTTCTCTTGAGTTGATCTAGGACATTATAGCCATTAGGAACGGATCTAGATGTAGGGGCTTTATTTGGCTAGGATGATCCTGTGATGGTTACTTTGCTGCCTCTTGTGGTGACTCCACAATCTTCAGCATAAGCACACTTGATGGTGATGACCATGCAATTTTCATCTAGGGAGGCAACGACTGTTTCATACACATGATTCACATTTGAGTGGGTTCCTTTCCCTTTATCATTTTAATTCCCTTTGTTACCATGATTCGGCATCAGATTCGTATATATCTTAAGATCTTGATTTCCTATAGGTTGTTCCACGTTTATGATTCTTTTATCAATGAGATCTTGAACGATGTTTTTCAATCTCATGCAACTATTTGTGGTATGGCCTTTGATTTTATGGAATTCTCAAAGTTGATTCTCATTATACCAAGGAGGTTTCACATCTGGTTCTTGGTAATTTTCAAAGGTAGGAGCCTGAATGAGTTTTTCGTCTATCAAATTTTTCATGATGACTTCTAATGGTTCCCCCAAAGCAATGTATTTTCACTTGGGATAATTCTTGCGTTGGGGTGGTCCTCTTTGCTCATTGATATTATTGATTGTTGGATTGTTGGTTGGTTGGTGTGTTATGTGATGATTGTTTTGGTGTTGTGTTTGGATTTGTTGTGTGGGTGTATGTTGGTGAGGAGCACTAATGACCACCTTGGCATTGAAGACACCATCATTAATATTGTTTTTGTTCCTTGCCCACGTGCGAGGTTTATCATTGTAATTGGATGGTGGGTGGTTTTTTTTTGTTCGGGGTATGATGTTGATTTTGCGGGTTGAGTCATAAGGGATCTTTCGAGGCTGAGCACCTTGGGGATCAACTGATCATATGTGGTGATGCCTTGAACCTTGAGATGAAATGCCAAGCGACCTTCAAGGTTGGCTATGATGGTGCAAACTTGTTGTTCTTCTGGCATGGTCCACTTGCTCGATTGGCCTTGGATCACCATCATTGTAGGAATGAGGTGAATGATTCACCCTTTCCTTGTTTTAGAGCTAAGAGTTCTTCTAGACTAACATCCATTGCAATGTTGCATGCATAGTTTTTTATGAATGCGTCTATAATTTCTTGAAATGTTCTAATTCCTGAAGGTAGATTAGAGAACCATTACATAGCATGGCCTACCAAAATTCTAGGAAAGAGTCGCATCAGATAAGTATCGTTGTATGCAGCTTCCATGCAATGAACCAAGAATTCCCTTATGTGATCTTTAGGGTTTCCCGTCCCTCGATATTTGTCAAATTTGGGGATCTCAAATCCCTTGGGGAATGGTTTCATCACTAGGCTTCTGTCGAATGGATATAGACACAAGTTGCTTGGTGTCTTCATTGTTCGCCCTGATTGAAGATCGAGCACTTGCTGCTAGAGCAACCTGATTTGTGTTGTTACATCATTTTGTGGATCAGGGGGTTGGATGAAAGTGTTTTGGGGTGTTTCAATCATGGTTTGGATGGGTGGGTTGGTCGGTGTGTTGTTTGATGGTATCTGTATGTTTTTCCGAGTGAGGTAGGTTTCCACCTGCTTTTGTATGAACAACATTTGTTGTTGATCTTACTGGTGTTGTGCTAAGATTTGTGCTTGTTGTTGTGCTTGTTGCTATTCCAACAATTCTTGTTGGTGTGCTTGCTGTTGTTCCAACAATGCTTGTTGTTGGGTTTCCAATTTTTTGCTTCTTGCTACTGTTGATATTGCTTTATTGCTTGTTGATATGCTTGCAATTGCGCTGCTTGTCTTTGTGCAAGGAGTTGTGCTTGATATTGGGCTTGTTGTGTTTGATATTGAGCTTGCGCTTGTTCTGCTTGTGCTTGTGCTGCTTGTTGTTGCAATAAAACTTGTGCTTGAGTAGTCTTTTGTGCTTGTAATGCTTGTAATGCTTGAGCAGCTTGGGTGGCTTGTTGTTGTTGTAATACAACTTGGGATTACGCGGTTTGTTGCACTTGTAATGTAGCTTGTGCAGCTTAGGTAGCTTGCCCAACTTGAGTAGCTTGTTGAGCAGCTAGGTGTACGGCTTTTTGTTTCTGCACTTGTTGAAATCCCCTTTGAAAATCAGCTTGCAATGTCGTGTTGTATTGAATTGATGTGGTGGAAGTTGGTGGCGGTAGGGGTGGTGGTGGATTAAGAATGGAATTTGTGGTAGTGGTGAGTGGTGATGCCATGTTGATTATTTGATTGGTGGATGGTGTTGTTGATGTAGTGGTTTGAGTGATAAGTGGTGCTTTTGATGTGATTAGCCTTTGAGAGACCATGCTTTGCAATGTTATGGGGGTGTTTGATGATGTTGCAATTACTTGTGTGTTTGTTGTCTGTTGTTGCGATGTCAATGACAAGTTTTGAGCATTTGACATAATACTTTGGTTGATATTTGGGATGTTGTTTTGATCGATACTTGGTAACTTAGGGGGAAGCCCTAAGTCAAGGAGTGGCACGGATGATGATGGAAATGGTGGAAGTGGTGGAAATGTAAGGGGTGTGAGTTGTTGTGGTGCCAAAAATGCCCCTAGGTCTGAACATATCTCCTTCCTCTTGCGAATTTGTGAGGAGAGGTGTTTGAGGTGTTGCGTAAAATAATGATGATGATGGATCATGATGGAATGTGAGAGGAAAATTTTTGTGTAATGAGTTTTGGGGTATGTTTTGTTCCAAGATGGTATTTGCATCCAAGTTTTGGTTATTAACAAGGGGGTTTGTTTGAATAGCATTGAGAAATGCATTTCCCTTATTAACATTGGGTTGGGTTGGAGCAAACGATGTCATGATCTGCGAAATGTTTTGCGTGATGTTTTGGGATGGGGATGTAGATGAGATGGGAATGGTGGATGAGATTGGAGGAAAAAATGTCTCCACTATGGTACTCACATCAAAATCCAAAGGTAACTTGGCTCCTTGCTTTTCTAATTCAAGCATGTATAATGAAGGGTTGAGCCTCATCATGATGTTGACAATTTTATGGTTTTTTGGATTTTGAAGCATTTTAGTCATTTCATCATGAGTCATTCCAAAGGTAGGATCCTCTCCTTGATTTTCCTCTTGCAGATTTTTCGATGATGTTGGAAGGTTAACTATGAGAGTTCCAGACCCAATGGGATTCATTTCAGGAGTGGTTTGACTTAGATCACTTGAAGTGGGTGTTTCTTTGTTGGCTTCCATGCTCTTCTTGTATTGAGATCTAGTTTGAGCCATAAAACAAGGATCAATTTTTAAGAATGGGAGATGAATCTCTTGATTCTTTGGATTTTATGTCTCAAAGTGGAAAATTTTAGGATATCTTAAGGATCGAAAGATGATATGATGATGATGTTATGATCTTTTGGTAAATCTCGAAGGAGATACTAGGCTTTTGGGACTTTTGGATATGTTTCAGATTTTGATCTTGATTTGACTTTGGATTTGGGATTTTTCCTTGATTGATTGGTACTTTGGATTTGTGATTTGTCCTTGATTGATTGGTTTTGGTTGTTTTGATTTTGAACAAATAGACCCTAAGATGTTGGATGATTTATCCAAGGGATAGATTTGTTCAAAGGATGATAATTTGAATACGTGCGGGGAGAAGGATGCATCTACCTACACCTATCCAAACAAGATGATAGTTTCACTAAGCGTATGAAGAAGGATTCATCTACATATACTAAGCTAAACAAGATGATTTTGACTAAGTATATGCAAAAGGATGCATCTACACATACTTAGCCAAAGGTGATTTTGATAATGTTTTCAAGGATTTAGTCTCAATGATTTTTCCAAAAAGCCTAGCATTAAGGATGATTTCAAGATTTTCCAAAAGGTGATTGTGAGATGATGTTTGTTTTGATGTTTGAAGGATGGATGAAAAATATTTTTATTTTCTTTGATCCTAAGATGAACCTAAAAAAGACACTTTGTTTGCCTAGACCTAGGTATTGAAGAACAAGCTTTTCTCTAAACAAGATGTTCAAACTCTCTAAAAAGATTTGGGTTTTGGTAGTAATAGAATGAATAAAAACCGGGATTGTTCCTTGAAGCCTTTTTGTAAAAGTTGAAAAGAAGTCTTTGTCTAACTTCGTATAACATAGAGAGACATTCTTGATGGACTTTCAGACTAAGGGCTTTCACCTTTGGTTTCTTGATCTTGATTTTGCATGAAATCATTGGAGACACATGTGTGGGGTCCAATTGTTTTTAATCTTTGCTTAATGGATTCTTTTTACCACAAACACTTCTTGATTAGCTTTCAAACTGAATGTCCAATGTCTCAACTTCGTTTCATTTCACAAGGTATATTATGTGAAACTTTGATGAAATTAAGGCAAGGGTTACCTATTGTTTAACTTTAGTGGGAAAATTGAGATGTAAATTCAAGTGCTTAGAAACCTCTAAGGATGTAATCCCAAGGGCAAGCAATAACACGAGAATTTGGTCAATGGTATTTTCCTCCTAAAGGGTTTGAAATTTTGAGGATCATGTTGAATGTTTGTTTTCAAATGTTTTCGATCAAAGCACTATGTTTTCAAACAAGAACAAGTACAACCCTATGGATATGAAAGATAGTATTTGTTGGATCCCCACTTGGACAAGTCCAACTACGCTTATCTTTAGCGAATGGTTAGATGTTGGACCCCACTGGCTCCCCTCCATGGCACTCACTTATACAGGGAAACCAAGCATCAACACCCATGAAACTCCCATGGCATGTTTTCTATTTCTACTAAAGACCATAAAAGTGTGGAGCAACTTCAGAAAATTCTAGTACATGGGTTTTAATAAGGACTTTCTGTTCATGGAGATTGACCCATACAGCAAGAGTCCCCTTTCAGATCCATCTTGTCAAAATCAACCGCATGATATTGGCGTTTACTCCAATACCCACATTTATATCTTGGTTGGAAATACTTTTAGCTTTAGAGTGTTACCAGTTGAGTCATTCCCTTGGGTGAGTATTTTTTCCCCAAGGCAAGCCCTCTAGGATAAACAAAAGCGAGTAAAGACAAAATCCGTAACTTGATCAATCTTTGATAGCAACAAAGAGAGAGAATATATGCAATAATGGCCCCACTCACACTCGCACAAGATCCTGTTCAATTTTAAACCCAAATCGAAGTGTGGAGGAAATATTTTATGCAACTTAATGTCATCAAAAAGAATTTTGGTTCTCAATATCACCGTGAAGCGCGAGAGAAGTGCATACACCCTTTTAGATGAGATTACTTTGAATAAGAGATTACGAAACACGAAAAACACATGTTCATTTTAAAGCACCAAACAAAATATGAGTTAGCCTAAAATAGAAAATCAAAGCATACGACAAACTCTCCAAGCATTTTGAAATGTTTGTTTTAAAGCCCAAAACTAAAGATGAGTTAGCATGAAACAAAAAATTAAGGCATGTGACGGAAGCTCAAAGCATTTAAAAATGCTTTTGGGTTTCAAGTTTGATGCTTGAATCTTTAACTCCAATTTCGCTTTCATTTTTGTCCAATTCCAATGCTTGATTTTAACCTTCACCTATAAACACACAAAATAAAATATTAGAAAGGAGATTTATGATGAATACATTTTCAAACAAAATGCATGCATTAAATGATAACCTTAATGCAAAAAATCCTCTTCCTTGAAAGCTTAAATCATGCATTGAATATGTGCAATAAAGCTTTGTTGATGATCAAAGGCTTTAAATATTAAAATATATGGTGGGCACTGTATATTGTTCTTGATTTAAACCAAGCCTTTAGTGACATTCCCAAAATAAAAGACAACATTATCTTGGATGGTGGTCTAAGATTGTTTCTCCCTCACGTAACAACCATATGCTACCTTCAACATTAGTGGAGTAAACATTTAATGCTACATGTATAGTTTAATAATGTTAAATGAGACCGCATTAGCTTTATGGTTGACAGATAGATGATGATGATTAAAAAAGCATAAGAAAATCTCACGTACTAGCGCAATAATGTTGAAAAGACCTTCGACCAACATCTTACGCATTTTTCTTTATTCAAATCTGCCATATGTCAATTAGAACTTACTAATAGATAAGGAAAGAAATTTAGTAAATGTGAAAGTGCGCCCAAAACAATTAAGAGATCTTTCAAAGGAATGCAATTGGCATGGTGTGAAAACCTGCACCTAACATTAGTATATTTCCATATAATTTTAATGTCTTTACCAACTAAACTGGAAAATACAAATTGATATAATGGATAATGCCAACAACAGGTATGAATGCAAATTTTGCAACTTTCTCAAAAAAACATTCATATAAAAAAAAAATATTCAAATTTAGATCTACTTCCAACGTTAGAAATTTATTGTACTTCACCTACTGCAGGAGAAGTCCACTCTATCAAATATAGAAAGATAGCCACTCAATCAAATTTAATAAGGCAATCAATGCCTTTACTAATCCGTGCTTCCTCCTGTCACATACACACTAGACACTTTTAATGAAGAAAAATAGGCGCTGCATCATTAAATGGAGGTATTTATCATGATAGATTTTCTTATCTCAAGTACTATAGACTATATGTGTTGCTATGAGTTTGCTCACTTGATAGAATGGCCCCTTGACATTGGTAAATGTGGTACTATAGCGCAAGTTGTAGAAGCTTGTAAAAAAAAACATAATGACCACTATGGCACGACCTTAAGTGCCTAAATATAAGTGTTGCTAATATGTAGGCATTGACCGACAAACTGCTAATGTAGTGTACCAGTAGATTACTTTCATTGCCTACGCCATCTTAGTGGAAAAAATTCAACACTTTAGTATAGTCCCTTTCTGGCCCAAGGAAAAAAAATGGTCAAACTTGGAATCTACAGGCATGGAGAATATCAAAGCCATAGTTTCTAATTACATTTCAAACAGTCTATTTCTTTTGCTTAGAGCTTTGCTATAACTGCTCCACTTTCAAAGCAAAGTGTGTTGTGAACATTGCTATGAAGAAGGTGATTGTCATTTTTAGTTAAAAATTTCTGTAAAAAAAAATGAGCTACGGGAGCAACCATCCATGCACTAAAAGAGATTGAAGGTCTGCAAAACTTTTAGGCGCTATTAATCAGGGGATCAACAAGGGCAAAGAAACTATAAAAACTAACTGCTATTGAAAGAGTTAGCCGTCACCAGACCAGTATTATTCGTAGCCCTAAATGATCTTGTCGCTATCGATTTGGAGAAGTTTTATAAGTTTTTGCTGATAAAACGGAGAGGTGAAGCTATCACAATAGCAAGATGGAAATAACATATCGCAAATCATGGAAATACCTCTATAATGCATGCCGCATATCTTAAGCTATGATGGGATGTTATCAATGACTGATGGCCTTCAAAGATCTTCAAACTAATGTAATTGGTAGGTGCAAAGCAGCGAACACAACCTTTGTACAACCTTCTCCTAGTATAAGCAATATACGCATGTGAGATAGACATAGACTTAGGATTAGGAAATGCTCGTTACACCTGACATAGAGATAGCGATAATAAGGAGAGAACTTAGAAAAATCACGTTACTATGTGAAAAATATCATTACACCTGACATGGATACTTGAATTTTCCCTCTAAATTAACATCATGATTTGCCTATGGTGAGAGATTAACTAATGAAAGCCTTACTGTTCCATTGAAACAAGAATTGTAGAGCTGACAATTTCTAGCCTTGCAGTTTTGGTAAAGTTGAAAGAGGAAATGTGCGCCAACCCATAAGAATGTCTTAATCATCAAAACTATTAAATGCATGCCAATAAGAATATAATAAGTGGTCAACTATTCCAATATTTATCTGAAACAAAGTTGATTAGGATGGCATATTTGAAACAACATTAATGAGATAGAAACAACGAAAAAGCACAGTACCTTGGGCAGTATTTTTCATTCCTGTTATTCACCTTTCATTGCATTGTATTATGAAGAAGCTCCCTCTAGAATCAAATCTCTCTCTAAATACAGTCTCATTTCTCAAGTATTGTTTCTTCTAACCAAGAGTAAATGAAATGGAGAAACTACACATCGATTTATGAATCTTAAAAGGAAATCAATCAAAATGAGGGGCTTTAGAAATCTTCATAGATGCTATGGTTATAAACAAAATGCACAAAAAATTTCAAGAAAAATCTATGGGCCCTCCTTCTAGCGCCATATGTGAGCACCTATTAAAATATGAAAACACTAAAACCTCAAGCATGGGTTAGTGGCCAACAAATTCATCAAAATGCTCCTATGAAATAACATGTCAATGCTTCAAAATGCAACAAATGACAAAAGAGATCAAAAAGACATTTCTAAAGCATCACAAGTACTTATTCCATATTGGATTTGTGTCAAATGTGAAAATGACCCTTTCCCAATCCTTGCTAAAACTGAAATGATGAGATGCAATGGTGATGAAGAGAAAAATTAGTTCTCAAATTAAGAGAGTAACTTTGCATGAGAGTGTAGATGGATTGATGAAGAATGAGGCCCTTCATTTATAGAATATTTTGATGAGAGAATGGCCAAATGGATGAATGTGGGACTAAAAACAAACCAATGAAAAGAGGCCACTTGTCAACTTGCCATAGGTTGAGGAATGTGCAAGTTTTGGCCAATGTGCCCAAGAGAGGGAGATTTCAAATTTGAAATTGTGAAATAAATGTTGAGTGGGGGACATGAAAATGAGAAGTTAATGCAATGTTGGAAGGGACAAGTCAACTTGTCTTCATTTTCAAACTTG
Source organism: Sequoia sempervirens (assembly GCA_007258455.2). Lineage (NCBI taxonomy): Eukaryota > Viridiplantae > Streptophyta > Pinopsida > Cupressales > Cupressaceae > Sequoia > Sequoia sempervirens. The sequence continues at coordinate 46,726 of VDFB02296518.1, read as the reverse complement.
AGGGAATATTCTATTTTTATGCCAAGTTGATGGAAAATAAGGATTTTAATAAATCAATAAATTGATTTATTTGTGCAAGTGGGAAAAGCTAGAGGATGTGATGGGTGGTTAGGTTAGTTTAATCAAGATTAGATTAGCTTAATGATGATTAGGATGATTTTGACCTTTTTGACTTAAATATTTGATTTATTTAAATCAGAAAAGGATGGAATATCCATTTGGATTTCAATTATTTTTTTATTCAAGGGGTAAACGCTTTTGACCGGAGCTATGAACTGGAATACAACCATTCAACAATACCACCCCAATGTGGTTTGAACCTTGGTGGCAAGAACAACAATGCCACCTTTAAACCATTACACCATGCCAATATCGACAATTTTGGATTTCAATTTAATAAAGTTTGTTTTATTTAATTAAAAGGTTGATGTTTGATTTGTTTAATTTAAATGAACAACCTTAGGAATGAACTTAATGAGTTTAATTTACCTGATGAATCGATGAAGGTGAACTTGATTAATTTAATGAGTGGATGAATGTGAAACCTGGTTTACTTGATGAATGGACCTAATTGAATGCATAATGCTAATTTTTCATGTCTACAGTTCTAATAGTATTCTTATCATATTATGTTTTTTCTTTACTAGGAATATTTTTCTTGTGTAATTCTTAACCGACAAAAAATGGTACAATGTTATAGAATTTGGTTCAAAACACCCATTTAACTACGTGTTCTAGTCATTGTACACATATATTGAGATGACCATGGGTTTAGTGCTTTTGTATTCTACCATCGTATATTTGTTGTTGCTTATATACATAGAAAAATTCTCACATGCACTTGCCCATCAAAAAAACATACTCTATTCTATTCATTATATTTTTCATTGTTTCAACAACTCTTGTTTCAACATTTTTACTGCATTACTTATACACAGTTGTTTTCCAGTATCCCATGTATTCAAAATCTCCCATTTTATCTCTTTCTATTTACAACAAAAAATTCTAACCTATTTTATTCTATGTGTATGTTTTTTCTTTTCTAATGTTGCAAAAAAAGCAATACACATCAATCTATGTGGTTATGAATAGCAACCATACACCACTCTCATGTGCTTCTGAGTAGACAAACAAATTTTTCATAGCATCACATTGTTTATCCCCAGAAGCACGTGATACTAGTGTCTATTGTTCCATTCCACTAAAGCGAGCGATTTTTACAATACTCTGCTATTGAACCAACACCGCACCACTGACAACCCGCATAATTGCCATGCTCCACATTGCCATTAAAGAACGTAGGTCAAGTCACCACCCATATAAGTTGACAAGGACAAGATTTAACTGTGATAAAACCATGCATAGAGAATGATTGTCTTTCAAGTCTCCAAAATGGGTATAATGGAAAAAATACAAACAAATAACAAACAAATAACAATGAATATTTCTTGCATACAATTGTTCGCCAACATGCCATTTATTCAAAATGTTTCATTTTATCTCATTCCTTTTTTAACAAATATTTCTAACCTCTTTTACTCTATATCTATATTATTTACTTTATAATGTTGCACAAACACAACAGACATTCAAGAAAATTATTGTGTTATAAATTCTCTATTCCACATCCTTTCATGCTTGAACAACTTGGCCCAACCATCTTTTACTTGTAATTCTTAAGTGTTTTTCCAATAGTTCTTTCTAAATGTCTCTACTCTTCTTATTGTGTGATATATGGTAAGAGCCCTTGAGATTTTCCATGGACCTTACTTGCTTTTCTTGCTCGGGGGCTTGGCTAGAGCCCATGAGGCTTCATGATGCCAATATGGTAGGGAGGACATCGAGCGTGGGTTTACTGGTTTTGAATTTTATCATCAATATATTTGTTGCTCCTTATATACATGGACAAATAATGCTAACCTATTTTATTCTATATTTATATTTTCCCCTTTCTAATGTTGCACGAATAAAATAGACATTGAAGCAAATTAGTCTATTGTAAATTGTGTATGTCAAGTTACTTGTGATTCTTGAGTGCTCTTCCAATAGTTGTTTTAGAATTTCTTTGTTTTTGTTTTTGTGTCATATATGCTAAGAGTCCTTGAAATTTTCCATGGACCTTACTTTCCTTTTTTCTCAGGGGTTTGGCTAGAGCTCATGAGGCTTCATGATGCGAATATGGTAGGGAGGACAATGAGCGTGGGTTTAGTGCTTTTGGATTCTATCATCATATATTTGTTGCTACTTATATACATAGACACACAAATTCTCACACACACTTTTCCATCAACAAAACATACTCTATTCTATTAATTGTATTTTTCATTGTTTCCAAAAATCTCTTTTCAACATTTTTAGTGGATGACTTATACACAATTGTTTGCCAGTAGCCCATGTATTCAAAATCTCCTATTTTATCTCTTTTTTATTTACAACAAACAATGCTAACTTGTTTTATTCTCTGTCTATATCTTTTTCTTTATAATGTTGCACAGAAGCAATAAGCATAAAAGGGAATTACTATATTGTAAATTGTCTATTTCATATTCTTTCCTACTCAAACAAGTTGATCCAATGCTGCTTACTCTCATTGAACACCACCAACATGACATGTAAGTACAAAACTTTCGTATTATCAATAAATATATTTCGTTAACCAACTGTAAATATTGTTAATTATTCCGCTTATTTTTTTTGCAAATGTCATATGATTCTGACAAGAATATAACTTTCCACATAGGCTATTAAGTGTACTCAATGACATGCTATGTGATTCCAAAACATGAAACTATTCTTTTCTAATGACCATCTTCCTTTTGTAGGTAGAAATTTGCATAATTATAATCATTAGATATGTTGTTCATTTGATAGATATTTGCATAGCACATATTTCATTTAAAATGGTGGATATAAAGAACCAAAAGCATCGATCATTCCTTACAAGGTATGCAGGGAAATGTTATAAAATCCGTGGCATTTTCCATGTCTTTAAAATTTATGATGTTTGTCATGAAATTATAAGTTGTGGAATTTTCCATGGGTTTTATAAAAAATTTGATTGCACACCCTATAGGCCAAAAGTGCTTTGGGGTGTACATGTTGGATTTTCCATGTGATGATTCTTTCAATTCAATACTATGCATACATTCGCTTCAACACAGGTGCTCAACAAAAAAAGGTTTTCCTCTCCCAACTATATAATGCTAACATCTTAGTAAATAGATTCAATCGATCAACTGTAAATACCATTAATTATTTTTTCTTTGCCATTGTCTTTGATCGTTCTTCACATATACTTAGTTACTTTTAATGCTTCCTTTTTTATTCCAATGGATTGAGTACAACATCTTTTTGGAAGTCAAATAAATCATTTGATTAATTTATTATTCATGTCTTTAGTTCTCTATTTATTATTAATTTTGATACTAGGTTGAAGGGGTTTAACACTGATGCATTGTGAAATGTGTGAGAAAGTATATTGATTAAGTTGCATTGTCAAGAGAGCCACTGTGGTGTTGGTTTGATAGCACATTATTTATTGTTCATGCCTTTGGTTTGTTGCTTATTGTTATTGTTCATAGTAGGTTGCAGGGTTTTATATTGATTAAGATGCATTGTGCAAATAGCGAGTGAGGTGTTGCTTTAGCAATAGACCATTGTTAAAATTGTTGCATTCTGATCTAGCTTTCCATTTCACATCATTCATTTTTTTCTTACATAGATATATGTATAGGCACAAATTCTTGTATAGATTTACTATTGTGTTTTGCATATTGCTTCAAAACAAGGCCTGCCTTCTAATTCAATTAAAATAATAATGTATGTTGAATTTCCACGGTATCTCCCATGCATGTTTCATTCTTCTCTTGCTTGGTGCTCTCGATATAGGCCATGCGACCTCATTATTCCATTATGGTAGTAAGACAAACAAGCATTGGTTTTGCAGTTCTACATTCAATGCCATACATTTGTTCTTACATATATATATGTCTACACAAATTGTTGTATACATTTGGTGTTATCTTTCTAATGTTCCCTCAGAATAATGTGTACCTTCTAATTCAATTAAAATACCTTGACAAAGTATGCATGCCATTTGAATCCTAAAATTATGGAGTTGATACTACTTATAACATCGTCACTTTTTGCAAAAGCCACTTTTGATGACCATTATGACTAAACTAATGGAATGAATTTTCCAAAACACATAACTATACTAATTGAATCACTTTTTCAAAAACATACTTGTTAATTTGATCTTAGGAAGATAGCACATAATGTACAATTTACTAGCCACTTTCTAACTGGTAAATCCTATTCCTGAACTCAAGAAACATTTTCCCATTTTAATGAATCAAACAATTGATTTACCTATACAAAAACATCAAATATACACTCTATTATCATAAAATATATAATACCTTAAAGTTTAGACAAAAATTACAATTATTAAGAAAACTAATACTTTACAAATTTCAATTGTATTCAATTCAAAAAATGTGATTTGTAAAGAAATTTTTTACTTAAAAATCATTTTACTAATATTACTTAAGAAAACTAATACTTTACAAATTTCAATTGTATTCAATTGAAAAAATGTGATTTAGAAAGAAAAAAGCAACAATAAACATACAACGAAAGACATGACCAATAAATTACCGGTTTTGGAAAAATACCCATCAAAAACAACTTACAGATTTTGTGCCACAATAGTTTTACAACCCTCTAGCTTGCTAAAAAATGGAGCTAAGGCCAACAATCTTAACAGTGGTTTGTTTCCAAACCCACACCACAATGGCTCTTTCAACAATACAACTTAATCAAAGTATGCCACACAAAATGGTAGGTGTTTTCTAATACGCCAGTTGAGCATATTCATTGTTCTAATATAATGATGTCCATTGTTTTGGATGCCTTGTGAAATGAGAAACTCTAGTGTTTATGTTATTTAATCCACAACTTCAAGTTTGCCATGTATTAGTATTCATATCTACCTTACAATAATTAAATCATAATCAATCAATTGATTCATCAACTAGACAAAAATATCAAATATAGATGTGCATCTAGGCCTAACAACTATTACAGTATAATACATATAAAATTATATGATAGCTTATATTTTTGATAAAATTCATTATTAGTAACAAAACTAATTATTTAAAAATTTAAATTCTATTTAATTTTCCACAACTAATTTATTAAGAAATTTTTTATTCAAAAATCATTCTCCTAAGATTATTTTCATAATCAATTCCAAACTAAGAAATATTGATGTATAAATCCAAAGATCAATTTCCCGCACTATGCAAATAGTTCTTAATCTCTCGTGAACTACATTATTTAAAGATAATTAAATAATAGTCAATTGATTTACTAATTAATGTAGAAAATCATATCAAACATGAATTTCCTATTTTATGCAAATCGTTCTTAGTCTTCGAATGCCTTTCCTTATCTTAAAAAAATTAAATAATAATTAATCAATTGATTGATTAACCTAGAGAAAAATGTTAAATATACATGTGCATCTAGGCCTACCAACTATTAAACTAAAATACACATAAAATTAGATTTAATATTTTAAATTTTGGAGAGAACTTATTATTACTACAAAAACTAATTATTTGAAAATTTAAGTTGTATTTAATTTACCAAATGTAATTAATTAAAATCACTTTAAAAGAATTATTGTAATTAAAAATGTTCATGATTAATTACTTCAAATTCAAAAAATCTTATCCTCGTTCACCTCCTCTTATTCCATATTCAATTATTAACATGCTTTCCTTTTTCTAACTTTCTCTAATACTTAGAAATATTAACAACTTCCTTCCATGCTCCCCACTCTTTACCGATTTACGGTAGACCCCTATCGGCTGATTGTCGAATGCCTATGCATTCAACTACTAGTTATAATAGTACGAATTATTTTACAATAGAACTAATTCTACTTTATAAACTAAAATAAATTTAAATACAATAAAAAAATAATTTTACTTTATAAACTAAAATTGATCTAAACATAATAAAATGTTTTTAATTTTATTTTATAAACTAAAATAATTCTTAATACAATAAAATGTAATTTTACTTTATAAACTAAAATAGTTCTAAACACAATAAAATCTTTGAAGTAAACAAAAAAAAAATCTCTTAAATAAATAAAAATAATTATTATTATTTTATAAAATAATTCTTAATACAATTAAATGCAATTTTACTTTATAAACTAAAATAGTTCTAAACACAATAAAATATTTTAAATAAAAGAAAAAAATCTCTTAAATAAATAAAAAATAATAATAATTATAATAACACTTAAGTAAATGAAAAATTAAATTATTTTTATATAGTTTTAATTTTTAAAATATTTAGTTTGTATTTTAATTTTTATATATGGTCATACATATAAAATAACTGTTAAATAAATAACAAATTAAATAATTCTTATATAATTTTATTTTTTAAAAATATTTAGCCGATGGGCTATTTGTGTCAACTTTTCTCAAAAATTTCGTCAGCCTCGTCATTTTTTGACTTTTCCAATGCTGAGGAAAATGTAGTAGATGGGTTATAGTTGGGTCAGAATTTTCATCAGCCCTGCTAGATTTTAGGTCTATGTTGTCGTGTTAAAGGTGGCATAGATTTTTTCGTTTGGCATGATGATAGAGGAGGCTGGCGAAATGGCACGATTCTAGAGGAGGCTAGCAAATTGTCATAAGCATTGATTGTTGTATGGTTTTCATGTAGTGGTGATGGTGCAAGTAACATATGTTTTAAAGTCCTCGAAAAACAAAATGAATGTCTGTGTAGTTATCAATAACATATTGTTGGGTGTTATTCTTTGGGTTTATGTTGTTGTTGAAGGTAGTTGTGAGTGCAAAGGGAAAGCTTTTGTGAATGTGCAAGTGCATTGATCAGCTGTGGAATTTCTGTGAAGGTGGTTGGAGGATATCTTGTGTTTTTTGCATGTGTCGATTGTTGCAAAAGGTTTGGGTTGTGATAATTCTGTGGTCTTTTTTGCTGGCCGTGGAGAAAGACTAGAGGGAAGAGAAAGCAAGCGGGAAGAGGTGTTATTGAAGGAAGCAGGAAGAGGTGCATATTGGAAAAACTGTTTGTTGAGTATTTCTAAAATAGTTTATGTTATTTTCAAAAGGGGATTGTTGATTGTTGTTCTGTAGCTTTGTCTAAATTGTTCGGTTTATGGTTTCTGTGTAGCTGCCATTGTTGGAAGGCAATACTATTTGTTTTTTTTGTTTCGTGTGTTGAATTTGTGTGTTTTTTGTGGGATTTTTCATCTGGGTTACTCTTGAAACAAATATTGTTTCATTGTGTCAATTGTTGTTGAAAAGACTATATAGTTTTGTGGGTTTTGGCATGTGGGTGACTGTTGGCTATATTGTTCCATTTATGACTTCGGTTCTATGTGAATGGTTGCAAAATAGTTAATCTGGTGTGTTTTTGGTGAATCTTGAAATCAAGATTTCTTGTGTTTTGTGGGTTTTGGCATGTGGGTGACTGTTGGCAATATTGTTTCATTTATGGCTTCTGTTTTGTGCGAATGGCTGCAAAATAGTTAATCTGCTATGTTTTTGGTGAATTTTCCCATCTGGGTTACCGTTTAAACCAATATTAATTTATTTAGGGTTTGCATTTTGCTGGTGAAGGTTTTGAGTTGGTCTGTTAGTGGGAGCTTTCTGTGTTTTGTGGGTTTTCTATGTGAGCCACTATTGGAAGCCATGTTTTTGTGTGCGGTGGTTGCAACCCAATGAAATAGTTAATGTTATATGGGTTGCATTGCTTTAGGGTATATTGTTGCCTTTTTGATAGGGTTCTGTTGAAAAAAGAGTATATAGTTTGTTCGCAGTGATATTGTTTGATTTATGGTTCAGCTTTTGCGTGGATGTTTTTGTATGGATTTGTCACTGTGATTTTTAGTGTTTTGCATGTTTGGCCTTCTGGGTGACTATTGATAACAATATTGTTTCATTCATGTCTTTTGTTTTGTGGTGATGGTTGCAATGCAATAAAATAGTTAATGTTATGTAGTTCATGTTATTTTGCATAAGGCATTGTTCACTGTTGTTGTCTACCTTAGGCAATATTGTTCCATTTATAGCTTCCATTTACCATTGTTGTTATTAGAACCATTGCTACTACATGCAAAGCATACAATAATTAATGTTGATGCAAAACAACATTTAATTTCTGTAGCCTTCTCTATCCACGTGGCCCAGAAAATGCCACCTTATTCCCAAAGTAGTCAACAACCCCCTCCGCCACCTTTTTCACGGCAATTGGAAGGCCAAAAATCTGGGAGGCTAACCAAAATTCTGACCAAACTTATAACCCATCTACCACTATATTTGTATATGTATATATATATATATATATCTGTACATATATGTATATATTTATACATATGTATATATGCATTCATGTTGTTTTGGATAAGGTATTGTTCACTGTTGTTGTCTACCTTAGGCTATATTGTTTCATTTATGGCTTCCATTTACTGTTGTTATTATGACCATCACCACTACATACAAAGCATACAACAATTAATGTTGATGCGAACCAACACTTAATTTTTGTAGGGCCTTCTCTATCCACGCGGCCTTGAAAATGCCACCCTATTCTCAAAGTAGCCCACACCTACCTTCACTATATATATGTGTGTGTGTGTGTGTATATTGACGAGGGCACAACCTGAGACATAGAAAATAACCCACAAACAAGAGAATAATTTTATTATTCAGAAAATGGAGATTCTTACATGTAGAGGATCTCAATCCCCAAGTTCTACAACACATGCAAGTTACAGAAAGCTACAGAATAACCCTTTCCCAATATGCGAGCTTGTCCCCAAAAAGTTGCCCAAAAAATTAGAAACCCGCCCATAAATAGAGATCCTCTTTAGTTTGGAGCCAAAACAACATTTCAAATTTGAGTTTAGGTGGTTTGGCACCGAAAATTTACAACATGAAGTTCAAATTTTAAAAGAGCATTTGCAATTGTATCTTCTAGAAAGTGCACCAACTTCTCGGGGCCATAACTTTTGATCTGAGACTTTGATTTGTGAACCATTTGAACCATTGGAAAGGTCACGAAGTCAACTACGCGCTCAAAATTGGCTACACCAATTTTGGCAAGTTTTGAGGCCGATCCGAGAGCTCTAAGTGCCTCAAATCTAACTCAGAATATTTTCAGGTGCAAATCTGGGAAACTAAAACTACAATATCTTTCCACCCAGGAATAGAAAATAAAAACCATAAATTGGGAATTTCATTATGATGAAAAGGGTATCCAAAAATGTAAAAACATATAAAAATTGAAAAACTTGAAATTTAACTATTTTTGGGTGATGCAAGATTGCCCTTACACCACTAGATGCTCCTGCATCATATATGTGTGTGTATATATATGTATATGTGTGTATATATATGTATATATGTGTATATATATGTATATATATATGTATATATATATCCCTTTTGCCACCTTATCAACTAAATGCAATCCATAAAGAGAGACCCACAAGAAATTGAAATAAATATAAATATATGTATATATGTACACATTTATATGTATAGCCTAAGGTAGAGAACAATAATCAAGAATACCTAATGTAACCAAACATTGAATCAACAACATTAATTGTTTTATTCTGTTCCAAAAATGAAACGATATAGCCTAAGGAACAACAATAACTATTTTTTATTCTGTTCTAGGAATAACCACAAAACGAAAACCATAAATTAAGCAAACATTGAATCAATGGGATTAATTTTTTTATTAAGTTCCAAAAATGAAATGATGTAGCATAACACACAACATTGACTATTTTTATTCTATTCCAATCATAGCCACAAAAGGGAAGTGATAAATTAAACAACATTGGTTTCAATAGTGGCCCAGATGGAGAAGCGCTCTCTCTATATATATACATATATACATATATATATACATATAACTATATATATGTATATATGTATATACATATATACCCATATATATATATATTAATAAAGAGGAAGCCATAAAGATTCACACTAGGAAACGAAAGTAAAAAATATACCCATTTCTCAACACAACCTTATCAAAATTGAAAGATTTCCATATTGAAAAATTCCTATACATTTGTTTTATTTTGTTAGGTGTTAAACAATTGATGTTATTCTGACCATTGCCACTACATGCAAAGCATAGAACAATTAATGTTGATGTGAATGACTCTATTCCCAAAGCAGCCAACAACCGCCCCTGCCACCTTTTCCACGGCCATTAGAAGGCCAAAAATCTGAGAGGCTAACAAAAATTATGACCAGACTTATAACCCATTCACCCCTATATATATATATATCTATGTATATATATATATATATATATATATATATATATATATGTGTATATATATGTATATATGTGTATATATGTGTATATATATGTATATATGTATGTGTACATATATATGTTTGTGTATATATATGTATCTATATATTTGTATGTATATGTATATATATACATATATGTGTGTATATATGTAGATTTTTGTATGTATATATGTGGATTTTTGTATATATATATGTATATATGTACATGTATATATATCTCTAGATGTATATATGTATGTGTAAATAAGTATATGTGTATTTGAAATGTAGCCTTTCATGGATGGAGCCATGAGAAAGATTGATAGACCCTGGCGTTTACAACAAGACACTATCAAAAATGAAATACTATAGCCTGTTCAAAATGTATCATCAAGAATATACATTGTTGACCACTCTTCCCATTTGTGAAATGGATATCACTTATTACGATCAATAGAGAGTATACATTAGGATCTGATTGTCAATTTGACCATTGTTACTAGTTTTGTAGTCATTATCATTATTCTGAAAGGTTGTTTGTAACACATTAGTTTATCAAATACCATAATATGGTTGGGCTATGGTGTGCAAGAATAACAAAAAGGTGTTGATTATGCAAAAATGGAATGAACTGCATAGCATTAAGTATTTTATTCCATTGCAACCATTGGAATAGAAAGCTAAAACTCACAGCTACTATCCTATGTAAAACTTTTATAGGAAAGGCCAAACATATACATCTTTTGTGTATACAAAGTGTGAATTTTTGCACAGTGATCATATCTTAGAATTCATAGACAATATGTAAATCAGGAGATATCAAAGTTATAAATTTAGCGCAGTGATCATATATAATTTAGCCATACCTAGTGCATGAGGCAGAATGCAGTATGTACAAAACAAAAGAATGCTCGATTTCCATCCTTCCATATTGGCTCATGGAGTGTTGTGTGCTCTTATGAAACCCCCAAGCAAGAAAATAAATTGTCCATCACTGTGACCAATGGTGAAAAGATTTGTTCAGTGGAAATCAACGTTATACATTTTTAATAAATTTATGGTAGGGTGGAGAGCAGGCCTTATTATGTTGAGTTTTATTTTATATTTTTTATGTGCAAATTGCTATATATGAAGGATTTAGGGAAAAATACTATTTTTTAGGTTATGGTTGCAACAGAGTAAAATAGATGAACTTATTTCTAGAAAATAATAACTAGTGGGAAGAGTACATATGTACATTCCTCACATCTACTTTGATATACATACAAATCTATGGACAGGAAAATTTAATATCGTCTCATTTATGGCTTCTATTATGTGCAAATGGTTGCAATATATTGAAATATTATGTGTTGTTTTCTATAATGCAATGCTATTTTTTGTTCTGTAGATTTGGCTATATACTTTCATTTGCAATGTATAATAAAATAGTTAATACTATATAGTTAATGTTGTTATCCAAAAGGCATTCCTGACAATCATGCCAACTGATTTCATTTGGAATATCTACAGAAATCTACATGTATGGTATTAGATGCATAAAATATTGTTATAAAGCAGTCATAATCAATGATGTCCAATGGAATCTAACAAAATGTGTATAAGATTAACTATTTTACTCCATTGCAAGCATAAATTGAAAGTAAGCCCCCGAGCAACAAGATACATTGTTCACGACTTTCATCAATGGTAAAATGGATCCTCCTTGTCACACTTAAGATATAGGTGATCATCCTAACAAGCCATTCTTGAGTTTGGGAACAATATTGATATTAACAAACAATACAACCTTTTTTGAACAACTTATCTAAAATTGAAACAATATAGCATTCTCACGACACCTTGTTGAAAATGATATGATGTAGCCTAGACTAGAGTATAACAATGAAGAATGCCATATTGGAATGATGGTCATAAAACAAAGGGCATGAATCAGAAATTCATTCCTCCCCTATGTATAGATATGTATGTATGTCATAGTGGATGCAAAAAAGATTGATATATATTGATTGCTATGCTACTTTTCATTGGGTCATTCTTGAAATGATAAGTTTTATTTTTGTTGATATATGGAAGATTGATGCCACCATTGATCGCATTGGTGGATAGTGTATGTTCTATGTTGGTTGTGTTGGAGGAACATAGATTGTTTCAAAATTATTTATGGAGAGATCTGTAAATGTGCATTTTTTATATTATTTGTTTTTTATCATATTCTAGATGTGCCAACAAAAGAAATTGAAATGTACAAAGGTTTGCATTTTAAAAATTGAGAATGGACCTTGTTAGCTTTTGATGGTTTAATTGAATGTTTGGTTGTTGTATTTTTCTTGCAATAGAACTTGTGGCTAGCCACCAATGTTGTAGCTTTGTCTTTTCTAAAGAGAAGCTCCAGCAATGTCGGTGGACTCTAGCTCTCCCCAGGCTGCTCAAAAACTGTCAGGCACTGATCCTGTAAGTCTGTTGCTTTTTTATTCTTTGTTACTCCCACTTGTATTGGCTATTTCCCATGTGCATTGAGCAAGCTGCAAAGATGCTTTTCTTGCATTTGTAGCCTTTCTGGTGTATAGTCTGACTTGTTTATATTTGACATATTTATGTGGCCTTCACATTTTTGTTTGCTGGCTATTTAGGAGTAGCCTATGTTTAGCTATTTATGTGTCTTCCACTTTAGTGGTCTTGCATATAGATTTCTTTTGTTGCAATAGTTCGTATGGAGTTTCCACTGGTCATTTTAGACATGTTGATAGCCATTGCATCTATTGATTGGTCACAGATTGGAAAATTACATTATACGTCTTGAAATCATGATTGTGTCATTGAAGTCTTTGGCTTTGTGTTCATGGTTGTACCACTATACAGATTATGTTTTTTTCTACAAGGCATTGTTGACAGTTGTTCTATAGCTTCCTAGCATGTGCTAGCCACCTCCACCACCTTTCCCCCAACCGTTGAAAAAGTTGTGACATGGAAGGGCTACTAGCTAGCTGAGAGGTTACTAGCCTTAATTATACTCTACAAGGTGTTGTTGGCTATTGTCCTCTAACTTTAGTTATAATCTGGGGCTATAGACCTATAGTCACCAATTCCTTTTTGTAAATGGAATAGGTTGTTCAGTTGCTTTGGTGGCTTTAGAATGCTGATTTTTTTAATGTCCATATATGTCGATGTGACTTAATTTTGAGACATATACATTGATGTGGAATTTTTTTTGCAACTCCAAATACATCTATTCCATGTGTTGGATGTATATGTATGAATCTATTCCTTAGAGATATATGCATGAATTTTTTTATTTTTTTAGGGTTTTATTCCTGTTTCCTCCACTGTGGATATGTGTGTATGTCAAATTAGTTGTTGACACCATCTGTATGTATTGCAGATATGTATGTTTGTGAAATTAGAGACACACATTATTCATCTGTGTCTATTGAGATGTATCTATGTGAAATTAGATGCAAACAATATTCATATTTCCTACTTGATATGTTTGTTCTTTTCATAGGTTAATGATGATTCCTATTTGATCTATGGTTACTATCTAGTGGGGATGGTTGAAAGGTGATAAAATAGTTTATGTCCTTCATAATGGACTATTGCTGGTTGTTTTTGTGTAATTTCAAGGGTGGTTGTTATTTGTGTAGGCCTAGATAATGGTTTGACCAATGTTCCATGTCACTATTGATATACAACCTTCCATTGTAACAAACCCTTATTGGGGTCTAGATAGGTAACAACTATCCTTCAACGAGAACATTGACTATTTTATTGCTCTCAAACCATAGCTACTGAACAAGAACCGTATGCAATGAAAAGATATCAACCAACTCTATCCCAACCAGACCCCCCTACACAAGAAGGTTTAAAAGATGGCAAGGCTAATAAAAATTTTGACCAAAGTTCACACAAATAGGGGATATCCACCCATCCTACATGTGAGTTGTTAGAGTTACATGAAGAATGGCATAAATGTTACATATGACACTTTTAATATAGCTTTCCATTTTTAAAATGTAGCAATACCAATAAACATAGGTATCAGTATGCATGAATATTGTTTGCACCCACAATGAAAAATATATGTATTTGCACATAGGGAAAATATATAGTCCACCATTGTAATTAATGGTAGCGTCAAATGAAATATCATACTAGGAAACCTATACCCTGTTGTTAATTCGATCAAACATAAACTGTATAACATTAAGTATTTCACTCTACTGCAACCATAATCGGACAATGCAAGTGATAAATAAAATTCCCTTGGATTGAATACTAGCCCACTCGTGGAAACCTGTAAAACACAAGAAAAACACAATTACAAACTTGTGGAAATACATAGCCACAAAAAATAGAAACCTTAAAGAAAAATCCACAAAAAATTAATGGTAACAAACCCATACAAAAATAAATTGTTGTCTCAATGAAACCTCATTGAAGATTGAAACAATATAGCCTTTTCAATAGCAACTTCTTGAAAATGAAACCATATAGCTAAAGCAAGAGAACAATAATCAACAATGCCCAATGGAATCTAACACAAAGTCTATAGGATTAACTATTTTATTCCATTGCAACCATAACCACAAAACATAAGCCAACAAATATAACATCTTAAGGAGAATTGGAAGACTTGTCAACAACACCTTTTTTGAGGATGAGACAATATACCCCAAGATACAAAAGAGAAACCAAAAAAAACTGCATAACATCAACAATTTTATTCGATTCGAAGCATAGCCACAAAATGGAAGCCATCAATAGAAACCCACAAAGACTCACGGGAACAAACCAGAATTGAAATCTATTCATTCCTCAACCAAACCCTATCAAAAAATTGATACAATATAGCCTTCTCAACAACACCTTGCCAAAAGTTAATAGTGACAACCCCATCCAAAAAATATACTTGTTTTTGCATCTTATCAAAATTTCAAGCAATTAATAGTGCCTTATTGTAGAAAAAACAATATAGGGTTCCAAAAACTACATACCACAAATGAAACAATGTGGCAAACAGTATTACTAGTATGCAACTCTTCCCGCTTGGTTCAAACACACCTCTTCTTGCTAGCTCTCTCCATCCTGAATTCTTTCTCCAAGCCTACAAACATAGCAAAAACACAAAGACCACAAACATAAACACACAAAAATTGGTAGTCTCAAATACATGGAAAACCATACACACAATCGTGAACCATAAATGAGGTAATATTCTATACTTAGAGACTATATAGTATTTCATGAACAAGAGCTTATCAAGATGTCAAACAATCAACAGTACCTTGTCACAAATCAAGCAATATAGCTTAGCAGAGACTGTGAACCATGAATTAAAGAATATTGGTAAGGGTGTACATAGATATATATACACACATAGACATATTTATATAATAATTGTTACAACCCACACCTTTTGCAACCATCAACTCATGCAAAAAGAACAAGATTGCCTCCAACCACCTTCACAAAAATTCCACAATCGATTCTCGCACTTCCACCTTCATAGAAGCATGCCCTCCTCACTCAATTATGATATCCATATAGTGGTGAGAGTTGCACATATATATGCACACATATATATGTACATATATACACACACACACATATATATATGCACATATATATTTACACACATATATATGAAAACCATGAAAAATCACAGTATCAAATCCATGCAAAACAGTACACACAAAACCCAAATGATAAATGAGACAAGATATTTGAAACAATCAATTGTACCTTATGGAAAATCAAGCAATATAGCCTGGGACAGTGTGCGAACCACAAATAAAAAAAAATCACCAAGGGTTTCTTCAACATGGAACTCTTCCCACTTGCTTCAAACACACCTCTTCTCACTAACTTTCCTGCACAAAAATGGGAAAAATATTATCACAGGTGACACTTTTCTTTTGCATTTGCAACTATCTGCCCATTCAAAAAATACAAAATAACCTACACCCACCTTTGTAAAAGTTGCACAAAGCTTAATCCAACTTGCATCTTCACATAAGCTTACCCTCATTGCTCACGACTCTTATATCAGGTATAGTGACAAAATGAAACCAAACAATGCCTTGCTGAAAATTTCCCAGTATATGTATATGTATATATATGTATATATATCTATGTGTGTATATATGCAAATTTTTGTATGTAAATATGTATATATGTGTGAACCTAGATCCTACACCTGCAATAACACAACAAATGAACGCATTAAAAGATTGAAATGCAAGTTAGAATATAGATTCCTCAAGAAATCCATTTGAATGCAAAAGAAAAGGAATAAAATGAAATGAAGAACACAATGAAAATTGAAAACATATCAAATCCTATTCTAAAGCAAGCAAACTCCTAATCTCTTAAGGGAATTGGTGCTAATTTGATGTGAAAATTGGCCCTTTCCCAACTCCAATGATGCAATGGTGATTTGATGATGAAGAGTGATCCACTTGATGAAGACTTCCAATGTGCTCCAAGATAAAAATCTACATAACCTAGCTAAGATTGGATAAAAATGGATGAGAATTGCTATGGATTTGAGTATAATAACTTTGCTCAAATTGTGGATGATCAAATGAGGATATTAACCACTTATTTATAGAATGAGAAGATGGAAGCATGTCCAAAATGGAGCAATGTGGGACTAAGAATTAGCCAATGACAAGGTGCCATGTGTCAACTTGTGAGTGGATGGAGGATGTGCAAGTTTTGAAGAATGTGTTAATAAATACATATTTTTGAATTTTAAAATTGTTTAAATGACATGTAAGAGGGAAAGAAGGTGCATTGAATGCCACTTGGCTCTAGGAAAAAGGACTTTGTAGGTGGAGTAGATGCCTTGCTGGAAGGAAAAAGTCCACTTGGATTTTGAATTCAAACTTGGGAATATTCCTTAAAAGATGCCTTGTTGAGGAAAATAGAGATTTAATAAATCAAATAACTCTATTTTCATGTGCAAGTGGTAAAAAATGGAGGATGGGACATGAGAAGAGATTAAATTAATCAAGGTTAATTAATTTAATGAAGGGGTTAAATGATGTGACCTATTTGAGTTAAATTTGTGGATTTATTTAAATAAAATATGAGAAGAATGTGAAAAAAAGATTAATTAAATAATGATTTTTTATTTATTTAATTAAGAGAGATGATGTTAGATTAAACTAAATAAGGTTTTAATTTATTTAATTTAATAGATAGAATTTTAGAGATTTAATCAAATAAAATTAATTATTTAATTAAATGGGATAATTAGATCAGAATGGTTAATTTAATTATCGAGAAAGGACGACTTAATTAGATAAATGATTTATTTAGTTAAGAGGGGAATATTAATGAATTTAATCAACTAAAGGCATTTGATTAAATGGTTAGAATGAAGGATGATTCAGGATGAAACGATGTTAGTGGTCAGGATTAGATGTCCAATGTCAATCAATACATTTTACGTGTCTACATTTTTCCCCTCTTTGAAGCAATGCACTTGTTCCGTTAGTTCAAAGAATAAATGGTCTCAATCAAAGCCAAAAATTTTCATTTTCAAAATCTTGCTGCACTACTATCCAATGAAAGAAACATGCTACCATACTGCCCCCTTGAGAGATTAGACAAAAATTTTGATTTTTGGGTGATCTCGCGAAAAAAGAGGACAAGGTGCATGACAGGTCTAGAAAGGCTCTAGGAGGCCAAAAATGTGTCTAAACACAATAAAATGATGTAAAACACACCTCAACTAGACAAAAACAAGTTCAAGAGTCCAAAACCCTAGCAGGATAGCCAATCAGGGTGAAAACCCCCAATTTTTAAGCTTAAAAAAGGCTTCGAGGGGTCAGTTTCAATTCATTTTCACACAAAGGCCTTTAGCATTTTTGAGATTTGAGCTCTGACATTCTGATGAGATGGCACAACAGCTCTTGATGCACATTTCTGATCAAGTCTGGACATACCAGCGACCACCTAACATTGGGGCACCGGTAAGTGATCCTTACTTGAGCTTCATTTTTTGTTTTCTCATGTTCATTTATTGATTTTAAACTTAGTTCTTCTACAGTGGCGCTATATAGCGCTGCTCAAAAAGAAAACTATGCCGCTCAGTGTTAGATTGTACCACAACAGTGGAGTTTGGAGTTTGGAAACAAATTTCAAACTCTGATGCTCATGCACTTGCCAGCGGGGTTATTTTAAAGTGCGATGCGACGATGCTCTATTAAACAAGAATCTTCCCAAACTGTGTCACTTGACAGAAAAATGCACCATGGTGGTGCTCTTTCAGAGTTTAGTGCTCCAGTGTCGCAGTTTGAAAATTTCAAACTATGACACCTTCATAGATAGTGATGTTGGGATGGTTTTTTGGATGCTTGGGATGAAAATTTTCAAATTTTTTTAACATGGTGACCTTTCCTAATGTAGGACGTGGTGAGGGAGCTCTATTCTCAAGAGTACAAATTGTGGGAGATCTTTGATTAGCTGTGAGACCTTAGTGACAGGGATCAGGATCGACTGCAGGACATGGGCCTGTGGTATGTTGCATATGTAGTGCCTATGCAGACCCACCTTGGGATGATGTCAGTGCTTGCTGAGAGATGGCATAGTGAGACCTTGTTGTTCCACCTTCCTATTGGTGAGGCTACCGTCACCCTGGAGGACGTGTGGTGGATCCTCAAATTTCTAATTCACGGGCAGCTTGCTATTTATGATATGGATGGTGGATGGGATGCCTGTCATATAGTCCTCACTATAGAGGATGTTATCTATAGCAAGGATTAGGTTGAGCTTGAGCATCATAGGGCTTTGACCTCTCGCTTCTGCTTGGTGGTTGCGGCTATTATTTTAGGTCTCATTTCCCGAGATCGGTGGGTTCAGTATTTCAGTCCTAGTTGGGGACTCTGCTGGGAGTGTATGGTGATGCATAACAGGCCAATTCATTTTTCTTGGGGGCTTGTACTTCTTACTTTTCTCTATAGGGATTTACATGAGTATGTCTACCTCAACAACAGAGCACTCGGGGCAGTTATTATACTCCTCCACATGTGGGTGTGGGAGCACATCGCCGTTCTCTGGCCACGAGTTGTTGCAGTATTGATGGGGCCTGATGATCCCCTAGTGTGGCGTTACAGAGGTGGTGTGTCCTTTACAGACATGAGCGAGCACGAGATTCCTCAGTGGATGAGGGTCCTAGATGAGATGCAAGTTTTCACTTGGTGTCCATACCTTGGTCGCCTTGGATGGGTCGATGATGTAGAGCAAATTTTCTTCACCCGCCAGGACTGCTTCCTACAGGGGCAAGAGCATACTATGGTGGAGAGATACCTGCCAGGGCAAGTTCTGTGTTAGTTCGGCGAGGCATAGGATCGACTAGACAATGACTATGTGGTCATATTTTCCCACACTATATCACAGGGTTCATGGGGGTGATACATTCTTTCTACTGAGATAGCGGACAACTTCTGACAGTTGGTGGCCTAGCCGTGGGTATACAATCAAGGGCCTGCAGATCCAGGTGTGAGCCAGGCCTACAGAGATTGGTTTTGGCCACCCCTGTAGTTGAGAGTTCTAGGAGTACCCTCTATTTGGTAGAGGACTAGGGGTAGAGGGGGAGGACGAGGACAGAGAGATGGTGTGCATCAGGTTTCTACCTTAGCTAGGTCAGGCTGATGTTTAGATGCAGGACCAATAGCAGATTCCAGCCAAGCAGTAGGATCAGGTAGAGGCACCACCACGAGCTGAGATTAAGGATCAGCCTGACATGTAGCCTGCATGAGCATATCTAGTAGGGCAACCAAATCCTAGAGATGTATCGATTACATAGCTACAGGACTAGTTTCAGGCCTTGGGAGGGGAGAGGGATCAGGCCAGGGCCGAGAGAGACCAGGTTATTTTGTAGAGGCAGGCCGCAGAGCTATAGGCGGTCGTAGAGATGGGCTAGAGACAATAGTTGGAGAGCATGGAAAACTCCTCCTCTCAGAGCATAGTGTCCCTTCACTCCTACATGGAGGCTATCTAGGAGGCAGACTATTATCGTATGCACTATCATCAGGCTGTACCCAGAGGAGAGTGGCTCCCAGATTACTCACAATGGACCAGCCATAGACTAGGAGAGGGTCATGGTGATAGGGGCGAGGGTAGTAGACAAGATGGTTAGACCTTACTTTGATCGAGATGATATTTTTTGTGCCATATGGGCTCAATTTTGATAGCCCATTGGACCTTTTTGTACTTATTGATACACATAGACAGTGATCCAATTATTTTATACTATGACAGTTACCCGATGATGATATATATATATATATATAGACATGCAAAATTAACATTATGCATTCGATCGGATTCAGTCAAATTAGATGTCGCATTAGGACCATTCATCAATTAATCAGGTGCACTTTCATCCGTTCATTAGGTAATTTCATCTCCTAGGATCATTTATTTAAAATAAAATAAACATTATCATCAACCTTTTAATAAATCAAAAATCCATTTAAATCAAATCCTAAATCATATTCCATCATTTTCTGATTTAAATAAATCAAATATTTAAATCATGAAAGTCAAACTCACCTAATCAGCATTAAACTAACATAATCATCATCTATTTAATCTAACCATGATTAAATGCTAATCTCACCCACTTGCATTCTCTAGATTTGGCCACTTGCACATGAAATTGCATTTAATTGATTTATCAAAATCTTTATTTTCAACTTGGCATAAAGGGAGAATATTCTCCAAGTTTGAATCTCCCCCCAAGTGGACATGTACACCAAACAGAGCATTTATGAGGCCTTACATGTCTCTTACATGTCTCCTTCCAAAGTCAAACTCAACATTCATTGCTCAAATTCAAATTCAAATTCTCCCTCTCATGGGCACTCTTCCCAAATATTGCACATACATCAACCAATCACCACTTGACAAGTGTCCTTCTTTCATTTGTCTAATCTTAGTCCCACATTGGTCTCTCTTCAACACTTAGCATTTTGAAAATCTATAAAATAGAGGCTTCATCTCTTATCAAACCCTTCACAATCTCTTCACATTCTTGCAAGGTCACTCTCTTCATTTGAGATTTGATCTTGTCCATTTCACTCCATCATCTCCATCATCTATAGAAATTTCATCATTTTAGCTATTAATCAAGGATTGGGAAAGGGTCACTAGCACATGTGACACCAATCCAATATGAGATATTATTTTCTTCATGTTTTGTTGTATGCTTTAAACTAGTTTATCTAATCTTTTGTTGTTTTGATTGTATCATAAAACATGTTGATTTATTTCATATGGATGTTGAAGGTTTGCTTTGCTTGAATACTAATCATACATGTTTATGTTAGTTTTTTACCAAAATGCAGATTTTGACATCTACATTTGGCGCTAGAAGGAGGGCACCTGATCTTCCTGGAGAAAACTTGTTCTAACCCATGGAAGTAATCTAAGTAGACTTTCTTTGTTCTTTTTTTGTGATTTGCAGCTCCATCCACTGGCATGTGAATCCGAGCTATTTTATATATTTCTCTTTGAACCATGTTCTTGTCTTTTAAGGCGTACAAGTTTTCTTTTATTGGTTCAAAGGCATTTTTCTTAGTGGCCAGTTTGCATTTCATAAGATCTGTTTCTTTGAGGCATTCTACCAAACAATTCATGTGCCTTGACTATGCCTTCATAGATTATAGGCTACGTTATTTATTAAGGGAAGTCATCAAATTTTTGTAGCACATATTGGGTAAGCGTGTATTGAGAAAATAAGGTCTTTTACGCCATAAGAGAGGTAAACACACTGTCTTTTATTGGTTACTCTCTACTTTTAGATTACATTGCCACTAATGGCTTCTGAGGTGTGATTTAATGTTGTCTTGCTTTCCTGCTGATAAAATATTTGTCGAGCTATTACCAGAAGCCTCAAATGTAGTTTTATTACTTTTTGAGTGCAGTTTTATTACTTTCTGACATTCATGGAATAAACTTGGCACCAAGTTCATTTACTGCATCACACTTATCTTGAGGTCTCATATCTTACGGAAAAGCCCTTAAATTGGTGTCCCTTATCACTTGTCATACTTATAACAAGCTCTTTACAGCATTGCATGTCTCTCTTTGTGCCAGGGTCATAGCTTCTCCTCCATAGTCTCAAAGAACACATTCAAATCATTTAAGTTCGATTTGCAGATCCATCCACTTTTTGATATCGTTGAAACACCATAACAAGCTTGATGTACCTTGGTCAAACAACACCCACATTCGCACAACACATTACAGGCCTTATCTCATTAACACAACACATCTCTTGGGAGCATTCTGTCAACAGTTCATGGGTGTTGTCTGTGCATCCACATTTTTCATACACTATTTAAGGAAATTTGAATTCCTTGAGGCATTCTATCATAACAGTCCACGCGCTTAGTCTATGCTTTTAAATTATCAAACAGTTCAGTGTGTCTTTTCTATGCTTTCACGCATTGAACATAGTCAAATGGTTCATGTGACTTGTTCATGCGACTCGTGGCTTACATTTTCTTGAAAGTGTCTAAAGCGCATCCAAATATTGAGGCATCCTACAATCAACGCATTTCATAAGACCATATTTCTTTTGAGGCATTCTGTCAAGAAGTTCACATGCGCTATCAATAGTTCATGTGTCTTATCTAGGCATTGGCTTTCTGTTTTTGAAGCCATTATGTTAGACAATCCACGTGCCTTGAAGACCATAAAAAAAAAATACATTCTTTTCAGCCATTTTGTCAAATGATTCATTATAAGTATATCAACTTTCTGTTTTGCAGTTATTAAATAGGACAACGAGCGCATCAGAGAAGGTGTCATCCACATTATTGCGAAGGTTGGTGCATCGGTTGGAGAACAAATGACATACACAACTGGCTCAATAGATACTTCGCTGGAAACAATATGTGTAAAGGTTGATCACAGATTTTCATTAAGTGTTTGCGTAGAATCCGGGTCATGCGCGAAGACTGAGCAACAAATCAAATCATTCAAACTAAAACGTGTTGAAGGCCAATGTCTAGATTTAATCTCTTAGTGAAGTTTGCATTGATAGCTTGATGCATTTTTTCTTGAAACTTTGCAGATTGTGTACATTGTGTATATTAAATGCTGGTATACAAGTTCTGCCATATGGAGTAAATAGAGTCTTTTTTATGTTCAAATAGATCTTTTCAGCAATCTTCCTCGGAATGTGAACCAAGAAGAGGACGAGTTTTATGATCAACATCAACTAATTTTTTTTAATCAATGGTCTTTTGCATTAGCTAATTAATCTACAGTAGTGAATGCATTCATTGTTTGATTTGAGATTCTATTGATGGACACATTGTCTAATTTTAGATTACATTGATCTTTGACATATGACCAAATATATTAGTTGAAGGATTTGATATTGTGAAAAGAGTGTGGGAAGCAAGAATACTTTTTGTAGAGTCATTTATTTGTTAAAATCATTAGTTTTAATTTATTGTTTAAGGATAATGATTTTAATTAAATAATTTAAATCCTCACATGACTGTTTTTATTTTATAGGTACAAAGCTGAAAATCAACAAAGGTACGAAGGAAAAGCGAAGGCAAAAAGGTACAAAGCTGAAAATCAACAAAGATACAAAAGCTAGCAAAGGAATACGAAAAGAGGATATTTTTTTTTCTTTTGAAAACTCAAAGTGTTTTTTAACACTTTAAGTGTTTGTTCAACACTTATTTATAAAATTGTTACCTTTTCACTCCTAGGGCACTAATTTCCTTTGGGTCTAAAAAGAAAAATTTGATTTTCTCCATTCACAAATAGCTAAAAATTCAAGCTTAGACACTTACTAGAGTTCGTTTTGGGTTAAAAATTGGACAAGCAATCTTCATATTTCATTTGGTGCTTAAAACGAATCACACAATTGCTTTGAAGGCTATAAAACAAACAAGTGCTTGAATTGTGATTTTGTCTTGGGTGCATTTTGAATGCGTATCCTCTCCCCTTGCATTTCGTGCGATCTAGGGTGCAAGAGAAACACTCAAAATGCATTGCTTTGAAACACTTCGATTTGGGCTTAAAAATTGAACATTTTGTGCAAGTGTGAGTAGGCGCATTTTCATGTACATTCTCTTTCTTTGTGTCATCAAAGATCGATCGAGTTACGGATTGTGTCTTTGCTTGCTTTTGTTTATCTTAGAGGGCCTGCCTTGGGGAAAAAGTACTCACCCAAGGGAACGACTCAATCGGTAACTCTCTAAAGCCAAGAGTATTTCTAGCTGGGATATAAATGTGGGTATTGGTTAAACGCCATTATCACACGGTTGGCTCCGACAAGATGGATCTGAAAGGGGACTCTTTCCGTATGGGTCAATCTCCACGAATGGAAAGTCCTTACTAGAACCCATGTGCTAGAATTTTCCAAAATCCTTAATCTATTTTTTGGTGCAAGAACGGTCATTCTGAAGCCGCCTCACACTCTTACGGTCTTCTAGTAGAGATGGAAAGCATGCCATGGAAGTTTCATGGGTGTTGATGCTTGGCTGCCTTGATTGACGATAATGAGCCATGGAGGGGAGCCAGTGGGGTCAAGCATCTAACCATCTGCTAGAGATAAGCGTAGCTGGACTATTCCAAGTGGGAATCCAACAAATATTGTCTTACACATCCATAGGGCTTGTACTTGTTCTTCATTTGAAAACACAGTGTGGTATTCGAAAACATTTTGCAAATAAACATTCAACATGATTCTCAAAATTTCAAACCCTTTTGAAGACAAATATCATTGACTCAATCCATATGTTACTACTTTCCCTGGGGATTCACATCCTTAGATGTTCCTAAGCATTGGATTATACCTCAATTTGTCTTCTTGAGTAAACAATAGGAAAACCCTTGCCTTGAGTTCATTGAATTTCCACATAAAATATCTTGTGGGGTTTAAAGAAATTAAGACATTGGACATCTTAGTTTGAAATTTTAATCAAAGAGAGTTTTTTTGGTAAAATAAAGCCATTAAGCAAAGATAAGAAAAATGAACTTTCATGTGTGTTGAAGACTCCAAATCCCAAAAGCACAAATCATTGATTAGAAATCCAAAATGTTCAAATCATTCCTTGGTCACAAAGGTCTTTAGGAAGCATATGCATGCTCTTCAATACCTAGGTCTAGGAAAACACGAAGCGTCTTTTTTAGGTTCACCTAAAGGATCAAAACAAATCAAACCTCTTTCATCCATCTTTCAAAACATCAAAATCCATCTCACAAATCATCTTTTGAAAAAACTTGAAATCATCCTTGAAGTGCTAGGCTTTATGACAAAATCAAGCAAACACCAAAATCATTGAGACCAAGTCCTTGAAAACATTTATCAAAACACCTTTGGTTAGGAATGTGTAAATGCATCCTTTTGCATATCCTTAGTCAAAGTCATCCAAATCATCTTGTCTAGCTTAGTGTATGTAGATGAATCCTTCTCCATATACTTAGTGAAACAATCATCTTGTTTGGGTAGGTGTGGGTAGAGACATCCTTCCCCTCACACATATCCAAATCATCATCCTTTGAACACAACTATCCTTTAGATCATTATCAAACATCTTAGGGTCCTTTTGTTCAAAACTCAAAATCAAAATCCAAATCAAGATCAAGGACAAAATCTCAAAATCCAAACCAATCAAAAATCCAAAGTCCTAGAATTTCATTCAAGATTTATCAAAAGCCAAAAACATCCATAACATCCATCTTTAAACATCACCATCATATCATCATCACATTTGATCCTAAAAAAGCATCCTAGAAATTTCACTTTGGGACATAAAATAGAGATTAATCCAAAGAGTCAAGAGATTTCATCTCCCACATTTTTGATCCTTGTTTTATGGTCCAAACTAGATCTCAATACAAGAAGAGTATGGAAGCCAACAAAGAAACACCTGCTTCAAGCGATCTTAGCCAAACCAATGCAGAAATGAATCCAGTAGAATCAAGCAATCCATTGACCCTCTCATCATCAAAAAATCTGCAAGAAGAAAACCAAGGAGAGGACCCTACTTTTGGAATGTCTCGCGAGGAAATGATAGAAATGCTCCAAAATCCGCATAATCATCAAATCATCAACATCATGATGAGACTCAACCCTTCGTTATATATGCTTGAATTAGCAAAACAAGGGGCCAAGTTGCCTTCAGATTTTGATGTGAGTACCATAGTGGAGACATCATTTCCATCAATCTCATCCACCCCTATCACACCAATCATCGCATCCAACACGATTCCAAATCCGTCACCACTACCACCAAAACCAAACTTAGCGAGACAATATGAAATTGCGCTAAAGGCTCACCAAGTCTACCAAAAGGCTATCCGACAATATCTAGCCCCACAACAAGCAAGAAAAACTCAACAAGCTTCTCAAGCTGCCCAAGCCTCTCGAGCTACCCAACAAACAACAACTGTTGAGAACAAAGATCAAGATCACTCCATCATTGAACACCTTGAAGTTGTGTCTAATCCATACAATGATCAAATGAATATATGTCAAGAGTCACTTCTCAATCATGATCAAAATACACTGACAATACCCAACAATGATCCAATTCAACAAATGTCAACATCATTTGACCCTATGGTTGAAGACCTTAGAAATCTCTCTACCGCAATTGTTGAAAACAATGTTCAAGATCTATCCATAAATAAAGATATTTTCACTTCATCCAACGAGGCATCGACCAATGATCATGTTGAAAATGTATCTACATCACCTAATGAGGTAGAGGGCATATCTCAAGAATTTATTCTAAAGTATGATCAATGCCTTTCACCAAAGTATAGCAATGGTCCTTTCCAAGACATATTGACATCCTTCGACCTCATGAATGCCGATATTGAAGGAATCTTCAACTCAAAGATCACGAAGATATTAAGCCACTTTCCATGCATAATGTCGACATCCAAAAGTCCTTTGTAAGAAATCCATTATTTGAAATTGACCCATGTCAGGAACTTGACCTAAAGCATGTTGAAAGCAACTCCGAAATCATTCAAGATCAAGAATTTGTATCTTCAAGATACTACAATCATCTAATGGACACTGTCTTATCTATGCAAGATGATCATATCCATGTAGCACATACTCCTCCATCTACCCATGAGATGCTTTCTACAAATGGGCACGTAGATGATCTTCATCTAGAACAAGATCTTGTTACACAAAAAGAGTAGATTACTAATTCCTATAATCAAATAGAGTGGTCAACATCAAGATCAAATATGTCCCAAAGTTAGATTGAGGACATCATGAATAAAGATATCAAACATTATCCACTCAAGGAAACAAGTTAGATAGAACATCCAGAGTCAGCAGAGCAATAAATGGAAATAACGTCACCTACGGTGGTCATTTATCAGAGAATTCATTTTAAACATGTTGGCTTAAAATCTAACACATCTGGAGTGCAGGTTTGTACGAACAACTATGTACACTATGCAATGAGTGCTCTTCAAATTAGGAGGGGAAGCTCCCTCGTTGTGCTAGAATGCATGAAAAGAAAAGTAATCTAAGTCCTATCTTTTTGTTCTCAGCTGGAAGAGGTACAAGGTTAAGAAAACCAAGAATGTTGCAGCTAAGGATTTTCTAGTTTCGCAGTACAACTAAGCTAACTACTTTAAATCTATCCAGTTTCCTCAAGAAAATAGAGCATGAGGAAATGGAGCAGGGTTTGACTATCAGACGATAAACGAGTATAGATTCTCAACTTGAAGGCAAGGTGGCACATCTATCAGCTCAATCTAGACAAGTTTATTGGTAACAACATCACACGATAAACTGAATAGGGATTCTTTGCTTGAAGGAAAGGTGGCGCATCTATCAACTCAATCCGAACAAGTCTATTAGGCACAAAATAGATTTAAGAATTTACCATGATAATCTGATGAAACCCTATGTGGCATAACACTTGATCATAATAGTAAAGACTCACAAAATAGATTTATCATCACAATCTCATGAAACCCTATGTGGCATAACAATTTGATCATAATGGTAAAGATGCATAAAACAGAAAGAATTCACCATTACAATTGCATGAAACCCTATGTGGCATAACAATTAATCGTAATAGTAAAGACACATGAACAAATACCAAAAGAGCAATATTGAGGGCAAGGTAGGCGCAGCATATATTTCTCTCTCAAGCAAAAGTTAATTACAAATGAGCAAAAGCTCTTATTTATATACATCAAGGTGTAGGTAACCCTAAAATCACCTTGAGTCATCTACCTCGCAAATGCATGCAAGATTAATTATTAAACCCTAATGAAGTAAACTATACAGTTAACTGGAAAGCTACCATCAGTTAACCAATACATTTAACCTAAATGGACCATGTGCAAGCATGCATGTCCTTGTTTAAAGCAAAGTTAACTGGGCACTACCCTCAGTTAACTGGAAACCCTAACCCTAACTCCTGTGTTGATAATTCCAAGGATGAGATAAGCATGTGTTAAGTCAGCAAGTAAACTCAAGACTGAAAGTTGAGTTAACTGCTGTTCAAGACTCAACCCTTGAAATTAACTGCAGGTTCCAACTGGCAGATCACTCCATGTCAACTCGGTCTAACACTTTGACCAAGAACTCATCGATCTCTCTGTCATCTGGCACTTTGACGCTGCTCAAAACAACAGTCTGTCTCTTTAGTTCTCTGCCACTTTTCATAATTGTACGCATGCCATCTTTACATTCTTTAGTCGCCCTTGTGAAACTAGCTGCAATCACTGAAATATTTTCTAATTTAGGCGCCATAGGTTCACCTTCAAGGCTGTCACGAATCAGCTTCTCGAACTCTGCTTGAACTTTTTCCAACTCAACATATGTGACATCTTCCAAAAGATAATGACACGAAATCTGAACAACGAAGCCACTGACAAGTGCAAGTACTCCAACCACATCATCCTTGAGTGAAAACAACTTGGTAGAAATATTCTCACATATTTCTGTCCTGAGAAGGTGCTGCTCTCTCCAAGTAAAAACCTTTTCTTGATCCTTGACCAACTCCAAAGCATCATATGCAACTGACAACTGAGACACTAGAACACGATCCTTTGCCAAACTCTCTGCAACTGCAATCTCAAGTGACTGAATACCCTGACAGAGTTTATGTGCATCACTCCTCAACTGATACATATCTGTAAGAAGATGCTGACCAGTAGCAACTAAAATTTCAATCCAGTTGTCCAAAAGTCTGCCATGACTGACCAACTGATCCAGTTTTTGTTGTTCTGCAGGTGTACTCTGAGGAAGAACAGATGATCTATTCGGATTTCCATGAACAAGATCAGAAATGTACTAACGAAGTTGACTATTTTCAGCCTTGAGTAAGGCCTTATCTTCTCCATCTTTCGTGATGCGCTCTTCAAGATTATTGGTAACAATCTTAAGAAGAGTTACATCTATCTCTCTAGTGGTCCTGCCAAGATTTGCCTTAGTGAATGTAAAGTCACCAACTTCGACTTCATCTAAGCTCTTACCCTCTGGAGGAACAACAACTTCAATAACAATTTCTGATTTTGGATTCTTTTCAATGTGCACTTGTTTCTTTATCTTCTTGTTCGATATTCTCTGATAAGGTTCACCGAACTCAGATAAATCAAGGTTGTACGAAGGTTCACGCCTCTGTCTTCCTAAAGACTTTTCGATCCAACAAGATTGAACAATATTCTTAATTCACGGAGAGACTGTCCCTGATGTATCAACCTGTGGTGGTTTAGGTGTCTCCGATCTAGCTTGAATTGGTGTCTCAGGCTCTGAATCTATGTCAATAGGTTGTATGTGAGGTGAACTAGGAAGTGAAACATGAGGCTCAGCTTGAATAACTGTCTCTACTGGAACCTCAGGAACATTCTCAACTTGTTTCTGCTTCCTCTTATGAGTAGCTCTTTTCCCCGTATTTCCACTGAGTCTAACCCCTTCAGGAGGTATTATAATGGCCTTGACTCTAGGTCTTGCTCTAGAAGTAGAAGGCAATGAAGAGAAATCCTTTGGTGGCTCTGCTACAGGAACTGACTTTCGCGTCTGTTTACTCTCCAAGAACAACTTGCTAGTCTTAATAATTGATCTAGAAACCTCTTCAATAGAAATATTCTCCTTGGCATACCAATCAAGCGAGCAAAGTGGCTGCCGAGCAACTTGATCCTTAACATATGAATTGAGAATAACTTCTCCATCATCATCCGATAGACCATCAACATCTTCTGATAAGTAATCAGAGAGCTGACCAATAGTGAGTCTACAATAGTGACGACGACGAACCTCAAATTCATCTTCACAATTAGCCCAGAAATCTTCAAGTGCTGGCGTATGTGCAATCCCTCGCTCTAACCGATCTGCATAATGACTGAGACGATCATAGGAATGCCTCTCAATATAAGTCTTGAGTTTGAACCTTTCTATCTCTGTAGACATAAACCTGGCATCTGTTACTACATTGCATGTGAAAATTCCTAATGTGAATGGAAAATTAGCCGCAGTCTTATGATGACTACGAAGAAAGAAATGGACATGTTGCATCTATCTGAGGAACTCCATAAAGATAATCTTGTCTGATGGATACCTTGGAAACATCAGGGGCTCTCCAACATATCCATAAACCTGGATGTATGTGAAAGTAGGGAACTGGATAAACCAATCTGCCCAAGTCTCCATCGCTGATTTGGCCTTGACAGAAATATGAATGTGCATCTTATCATCAAGATCTCTCAAGGTTCTCATGGAAAAGTGATCATTCACTGCTCGAAAATCCTGCTCAGATTGAGAAAACTCCAACTAAGGATAATACTCATGAACACACTGAACACCGAGAGTGCCATTAGTTTTAAGAAGCCTGTAGCTACCTTGAAAAGCAACCAAGTAGACCAAGTAGGATATCATATGAAACTTGTGATACTTGAGAAAGTTAGTAATTTGTTGATGCAAGCAATCACTAATCAACATAGCCCAATCAAAATGCTCTGTACCATCAAGAATTTTGGTAATTAGGTAAAGCATCCATGAACGAAAAGTGCTGGCATCTGATTGACTGGTAACTCGGTTGAGTAAAGTTATCAAAACAACAACTTCCTCCTTGAATTCACCATGACCAACCTTCTTAGGCATGTTAGTCTTCTCAACTTTCAGCCACTTCTGAGCCACTTTCCTCTACGAATGTTGTCGATCAGCATCCCATATTTTCTCACAAGCTTCAAGAACCACAGTAAAGTTATCTGAGTGAGGAGAAATAGCAAAACATTTCTCTATGTCCTTTGGTTTGAGACTGCAAACAACCTTCCCGTCAATTGATCTGATTTGACATGAAGATGAGTCATAATGCTTGATGTAAGCAAGAATGAACTCAAGATCAAAAGTAGTAACAGGAATGGATGCCACTGCCAACAACCTGGAATGCTCAAGATTTCTCAACGAATTGCTGCTAACACCCTCCAAACTGCTCAGATTGACCACTGGATAAACATGATTCAGGTCTGTATCTGAAGTCTTGATGAAATTATGTGTAAGAGCTGATTTCACCTTGTAATCAATGAGATTGAACTACATTTTGAAAATAAGGACTTTTGACTATAAAGTCAAATATACTTGAAGAACTTTCTGAAAACCTCTGAACAAGGCTAAAAATAGCCTCTGATGAAAGAAATTTTTGAAGTTTTTCTGGAACATGGGTTTTGTGCACAACTAAATTCTGAACAAACCTAGATAGTTGAATTCTCAAAAAAATGTGATTCAAGCCCACATGCAAAGAAATTCTCAGAAAAAAAGCATAGAGCTTCAGAATGAAGACTATGGGGTGATTTTCTTGAAAAGATCTAAGACGTGGGTCTGGCTGCAAATGCTGAAATATGCGAACCCAGATGATCAGATTCTGAATATGTGTTGAATTTCTTTGACATGCAAAGAAAGTACCTAAGGTGAGAAATAGAAGAAATAAGACAGAAGATAGAAATTTTTATTTGTCTGCTTCTGAAAAATCTGCCAATCTCTTCCTTGGAACATGATGAAACCTGCATGCAAAGTGAAAATAAAGTCTAGAATCGCCTTCCTCTGAACAATCTGAACTCGTTGCTTCAAAGAACGCTAAATTCGGACACCTGTAGCACCTTTAGATTGCTGGTCGCTCAAGAAGAATATGAACTTCGAAGCTAACGATGATGAAATAATGGATGCCTTTGCTGAAATATATAGATTTTCATCTATGAAATTCGCACAAGGCAAGGAATCCATGAAAAGTGCGCTTGGCTTGTGATTGTACCTCATCTCAGTTAACTGAAACTCGAATATGCTAAATAAGTCGCCATGCATTAGGGTTTCCCTTTTCAGTCTTTAGTTAACAACTTCATGTGACTTTGTCTTTAGTTAGCACTTGATCTTAAGTTCACCATCCTTCACACTTGTTTTAGATTCACAAATTTGAACTAAGGTGTCCCTTTTGATAACTAAAGTTGGAAATCTTAATTGAGATGAAAAATTTTCCATATATCATGCAATAAACATTCTAAAAATAGTGACCCTTTTCAATCTTCAGTTGGCCTTCAAGAAGTGCCCCAACTTCACACTAATGCTTCAATTCAATTCTAAAAATAACAACCCTTTTGGAACTTAAGTTGTCATTCTTTGCAAAGGGCGTAGCTTCACTAATTTATGCTTCATCACTAAAATACCTAAACATGGTGACCCTTTTGAGAAGTGAAGATAACAACTTCATGCGCCATACTTCACACATTAATGCTTCATCACTAATACTAAATATGGCGACCCTTTTGATAAGTTCAGTTAACACTCAAATACGCC
The DNA here is from genome assembly GCA_007258455.2 of Sequoia sempervirens. NCBI lineage: Eukaryota > Viridiplantae > Streptophyta > Pinopsida > Cupressales > Cupressaceae > Sequoia > Sequoia sempervirens. The sequence continues at coordinate 13,537 of VDFB02296518.1, read as the reverse complement.
ATCTTCACAAATTAATGCTTCATAATTCATGCTGTCCCTTTTGAACTTCAGTTGACACTCAATGAAGCACCATCTTCACACAAACTTCACAATTGCAACCAAATTCACCATGCATGTGAACTCCAGTTGACATTCAATGATAATCTTCAATTAAGTCAACATGCAATCAAGTTAACTGAACATGCAAAGCAGTTAACTGAACATGCCAACTAGTTAACTTGACATGCGAACTGAAAGATCACTCAACATGCCAATATATGAACTGAAGATGACAACACATAAAATGTTTAGTCTAACTACAGTCAGAACTCCAGTTAAGGCGTCCATTCAATTCACTTTCAAAAATCCAACTTTGAGCTCCTAAGGCGAATTCCAGACTTAGCTAATTTTCATGAAATTTAAGCTAAAACCTCTGCCGAGACCTCTATTCATCCTCTGACACTGGTTAACTAACTTCTCTGATTGGCTGGCTGACAGGTGCATTGTAAAGCTGAGTAAAAACTGATCAAAAGATATCTTGAGACTGGAAATCATACAACTGACATTTGAAGGCTCAAAAATCCAAGCACCTTTTTGAAAAGCTGCGCTTTTTCTCAGAATTAGTCAAATTTTGACTTCTACATCTCGTACGAAGGGAAAGATAAATCCTTCATAACTTCTGATTTACCAACTTTCAGGATTGGATCTCAGGTTCACTGTGTAGCTGACCTCATTCTGCAAGATAGCCGCAAAGGCACATTTCTCCAGAAAACATCATCTGAGGGGTGAAAAACAAGGGTGCCTTTTTGAAAAGTTGCTCTTTTTCCTCCAGACTTAGCCATTTCTGGAAATGACAAAAATAATATAAAAACTCCGACTGCAAGATGCTGAGTCATCCTCTGATCTGATGGAGACAGGCAACGGAAAGCTGAATGTAACATGAACACATTGAACATCTGACATCATCAGAAAGAAAGCATTAAAGGCTTGAAAAGCTTAGGCGCCTTTATGAAAAGTTGCTCTTTTGCTAATTTCCTTGGTATTCTGACTAAGATTTGACCCTACGTTCGACCTCAGGTTCAGGCACTTCAGCAACTCAGATTCACCCACTGATGAATGCATCGCGAAGCTCGAACAAATGTGAGATAAACATCCTGGGTGGCATTTAGTCAAAAACCTACATTTGGCACCTCAAAAAGATGGGCGCCTTTTCCAAAAGCTACACTTTTCTCCAGTGTTAGCCAATTCTCGCTTTTGCCTCATTTTGCGCTGTATCTTTTGTAACTTGCTCAAAATAGGTTCATTTGATAGGATTGATAGCTCATTGCGAAGCTAACGTGATGCCGGACAAAAGTCTGCTGGAGGTGACAAACCCTAAAAATAGGATCTGGGCCCCTAAAAGATAGGGCGCCCATTTGAGAATGTGCTCCCTTCTCCAGAGAGAATTCTGATGTTTTTCATTCAAATTTTCATTTTCTTTAAATCTCTTCAGTAATAGACTGACATGACACTGACACCAACTCCATATTTGAAAAGCCCAAAAATGACCTTCTAACATCACTTTAACAAGGTTAAGACTCAATTAAGCAAAATGCCTTAGTGAAGCAAAAATTTTGGTTTTGGGTACAACAAAACAAAAGCTCTCGGAAGAAGCAGAATCAAAGCATAAAGGTACTACTTCTACCATACTAGGGGCAACTTCGTCTCAAGCAAACGTTAACATAGGAAGCACGAAGAATCCTTATGATGAAACCGATGTCGATACTACAACCAGTCACGTAACGAATCTTCATCCACCCATTACCCCATCCATGAATTGGGACCAACGTCAAAAGAAAGATCTGAATCAAAGCACAAAGAATGTTATCAAATCAAGAGAAGCTGAGAAGCATAATGGACAAATCAAATACATATGGATACCAAAGAATACAAAGAAAGATCATCCCTATCAAACTCCATTAGTCAAAGAAACTATGGGGCAAAATAAAAAAGGGAAAAGTATCCATAAAAGATGTCCGCAAAAGCAAAAGCAGGCTTTTCAAGTGATGTACAAAGTGTATCAAGCAGTTGGTCCTAATTCCATGCACACTTCCGTATCCACCCATCATTTCTCATCTTCCCAAGTTTGGAGAGTCAAAGGTTCCAAACTGTCAACCAATCCATCTCTTATCCCTAAACACACTCCATCCACGCCTCCACGCATAATATCCAATTCTTACATTGACCGTGTATTGGAAACGACTCTTCACCATAAGGATTCTAAAGGCACTTTATCGCGATGTGCGCACCAAGACAGAGTTAACTCCAGTATCGACAAAGCAGATCAGGAATCTCAAAAGTTATATTCAAGTGCACATATCTTAGCAAAGCAACTCCTTCAAGTAGGATATCAATGACACATTATGACAGGGGCATCTACATCAGCAACACCTCATGATTCAACATGAGCTTAAAATCTTTCAGAAAAATCAAAAAAATCAAAAAAATAAAAAATCCAAAAAAAAATTAGAAAAAGGATTGAAAACAGTAAAGATAAAAAATCATCCTCTAGTGAAAACCACTTCGGTGGCACTTTGGGCAAGACCATGACGAAAACCTGGAAAACAGGCATCATGTGTAGAATCGATCATTTGTGTGTGCCACTTCAGGTGAAAGCATCTCATCCCATCTATAATAAATCGAGCATTCCATTTGTCTTATCCATAATAAATCCACTCATCCATCAACCATTTATCCAATCCATTCGCATCTATCTGCATCCATCATCTTAGTTATCTTGATCTTGATGAAAATTTGGAGCACACTTTATGCTTGCTTATGGAAAACATCTTGACATGGGTCGTTTTCATTGATCCTATCCTATCCTATGTTATCTGAGCCATGAAGCATTATCCAAATGAGCATTTGTTATCCGAAGACCTTATCTTATCGCAAGATAATCCTTGGAATCCTTTGCATACTTACCTTATCCATCCATCCATACACCTATCCAAGCATCCATCCCATCACATTCCATACATTGCCAGACAATGGGGGAAAATATGTACATCTTGCTTCAAGAATAAATCTTGGTCTATATCCTCTGGCTTATGTGGTTATCCAAACATTAGAAAATGTGAAATCAAATTGGTCAAAGCAGTTGTGATCTGAAATCCAAATCATTAGCCCATGGCATATTTTGACGAGAACATGTTCCTTATCAAGCTTCATCTTTCATCGAACATCAATCCAAGCAATCAATATTAGTCACATCTAATGCATCCTTCAACATCATGTCAAATCATTCGAACAACTTTTGTTCCAAATCAATCTTCATCGATCATGATCAATCAAATCCAATCAAAAAATCATCATCTCAGGATATCCTTGTGTTGCTTAACACTATCCTTGCATTGTTGTGCATCCTCAACAATGTTATTATCATCAATCAAATCCTTGCATTGTTGTGTATCCTCAACAATGTTATCATCATCAATCCATCGATCTGATCAATCAACCTTAGCTTGTTTTTCAACAAAATCCCAAACAGAGCACTGATATCATCACACATATCCATATCCAAATTGTCAAAATCATGCGAAAATCCAAAAACATCAAAACATCAAAAAATCCAAAAACATTCAAAACATATCAAAATCCAAAAACAAGTCAAAAATAGAAAACATCAAAACATTGGAATCGAACTACATCATCTCGAGCTTAAACATAGAAAGGCTAATCTTTGATCGGTAGAGACATCAAAATCCAAAACATTAGAAAAACATCAAAAATCCAAAAACATTCAAAAAACATCAAAATCCAAAAACATCGATAAAATCTCAGAAAATCCCAAAAACATTTGAAAAATTGAAAATCAAAACATTTGTAAAAAATCCAAAATCCAAAAACAGCCTCAAAACATTCCAAAAAATGTCAAAAACATCCAAATATTTGAAAAATCCACCCACCTCATTTCGCTTTCACCCATAATAATCAATCATCCATAATAAACTGATCGTCACCTTCATCCTTTGGCAAAACAAATAGAAACAATCACAATAGTCAGCAAAAGCAAGCTTCAATCGTAAAATCGAAAGCAAACAACAAACCTCTAAAACAAAATCAAACTCTTGATCAGTCGCAAACATGTCAATCGACGTCATATCAACAGCCTATCAATCAACTTATCAACCATCATCATCCTCCATAATGCATGTCCTAGGATATATCATTCTGACAATGGGCATCATTTTGGATATCACCTTGGATTCTTATCTTATCAAAACACATCCCTTTGGCTGAAGGTATGAAGAACATTGGCTTATTTGTGTACTTGATCTTTTCTTTTGATTTATCTTATTGCGCTCATTCCAAGGACCTCTCGATGATATCTAAACGAAGGATTTAGAGAGATAGGAATGGGGCAATGATCATTATCTTTTGTCTGTTGTGCTTGTTGGACATTCTTGTAAAATAACTTGGCGAATACTTGCTTTGTTAGGTATGCCCTAGCAAGGTTTCTGTATGTCAAGTATGAACAAGAATACTCCTATCTGCTTGTTGAGTCAAAGTCCATCACACTAGGTACAACGCCATCCTAGTTCTTGATACCTTGATGCATCGTACCTATGTGTGTTATCAAACATAAAGTAAGTGACCCTTTGAAAATCCCAATCCTTGATATGCAAATCATCATCATTTATCATCATCATCATTTATCATCATCATCATCTATCATCATCATCTCTAATAAAGTCTCGACCAATCATGGACTTGTTGGATCCTCTTGTCATCATCTCATTTCCGCGCTAACATAAACCAATGCATCCATCATGCATCCATCCATCCTGCATCCATAATGCATCCATCCTACATCCAGAAAACTATCAGCATACCACATATCATTCATATCATACATAATAGGAAACATCCATCACTTCACATGCATTGCATTTGCATCATCATCATAATATAGATCTATTAGTCTAAGCATCTCATGAATCATCCATTGCATAATCACAACATATCACATCATCAATCTCATCCATCTCATATAATATCAACATTTAAGTTGTTTAGGATAATATAGATTTGTTATTCTAAGCATCTTGAAATCATCTCATTTGCATCGTCGTCCATAACCATCTATTTTGAACCTCTTTATCACGAGATCAACCCTCAAATCGAATCTTTTCGCTCGATCTCTCGAGGGGGCAATGTACCAGTGTACTTTCCACTGGGGCATCTAAAAAATCATGAATTTTTTTAATTTCAATTGTGGCAAGTTTATTCTTTGAACCAACACAACAAGTACATTGCTTCAAAGAGGGGAAAAATGTAGACATGCAAAATTAACATTATGCATTCGATCGGATTCAGTCAAATTAGATGTCGCATTAGGACCATTCATCAATTAATCAGGTGCACTTTCATCCGTTCATTAGGTAATTTCATCTCCTAAGATCATTTATTTAAAATCAAATCAACATTATCATCAACCTTTTAATAAATCAAAAATCCATTTAAATCAAATCCTAAATCATATTCCATCATTTTCTAATTTAAATAAATCAAATATTTAAATCATGAAACACTAATACATTTGACTGCAAAATACGACGAAACTGTCCGACAAAATATGTAAAATTCGATGTTCATCGGGTGCTTGTAAAATTTGATGTGTAATTTCCAATTTTTTTGAAATTTTATCCCCGACGTTCGTCGAAATATCGATGAACCTGGTGTTCGTCAAAATGTCGGCTACTATTTTCGTCGAATGTTCGACAAACATGAAAAATTAAAAAAATCAAATTGTGGCCGACATAAAGAAAAGTGAGTTCGCACCTGATTTATTGCGACAGTGTTTTGCTCTACTTGAGACAATTTGTGGAGAACTACAGACGATTTTCTTGGGAAAAATCAAAAAAAAATCAAGAAGATATCACCAGGTTGAGGGTAGTCGTTGTCTTTTTGTAGAATTCAGTTGTGAAGTCAGATTTTAGTTCCAGGTTTGAAAATCATATTTTAAAGCAACATCTCATCAAATTTCATTTGTAGAGGTTAAGGGTTTTGAGAATTTCATGTCCAGATTTTGTTGTGTGGAATCACCATAAGATCACAACAGAGGAATAGATTCTTGTGAATGTAATTATGTGATCCATAACTGTATTGGTCATGTGGCACACTTGTGCTATAATAAATACAGGATGCATTCATGTGTGACCCAAGTTTAATGTGGCTATGTTGTGATAGAAATGGAGGCACTCATATAATGTAGTTAATTCAAGTTGTATAATGTAGGTATCAATAATCATCATTGGGTGCATTTAGGTTGTCTCAAGTTTAACAGGATAGGATGTAATTATAGCATGATCGAAGAGTGATTACCTCTTGCTGCAATAAAGAGCCTATAACTCTGGTTGATATGCATAGTGGTTGTGTTATATCAATTATGTAGTGCATTCAAGCACAACCCATGTTTAATGGGCTATTCTAGAAAGTGATCAAGATTTTCTAAACCTTATGAATGTTACTTGACATATATTTGCATAATCTCAAATTCCTTCAGAGGCCTTTGAAGTATCAATGTATCCTATATAGGGTTTAGAATTATTTCTTTTAATTAAAAATAAATAATGATGTATTTCCTGTAATTAGATAATGTGGAGATCTCCTAAAATCTGCTGACACACTATCCTCTTTATTGCTTGTATTCATTACTCTATAGGTTTTTGCATGTGACATCTTTAATATCTTCATGACCGTGGCTTTTATATAGATCTCAGTCTTTGCTTTAATCCTTTTCATGGTAACCCTTGAGTTCCATAATCCACCTTCAATCTCTTCTAAGAATGTTGTCTTAAGCTAGACTACATAGTATGCATATAAAGCAAGTCCTTCATACCTGCCATTGTTCCAACCACCAGTCACTGCCTTGTTGAAAATGTTGCCTCCATAAGCACAATAGCATGTTTTAAAATCATGGTTGCCAGTGATTGACCATTAATCTCACCACTTTCATCATGAAGATACAATGAAATTTTTGTCTTCAAACTCAAGGCATTATGGAAGATAACATTGTGAATTGTTTGTTGTGTACGATTTGATTTTCTTGCACATTTACTACTTTGCTAACTTCCTTTAAGACTGGGTATTGCACCCTCAGCTGCAATCTCAAACAGCTCACTCACTATCACTTGAAGATTCCTTTCATGAGCATCCTTCTATAAAATCAAACTATGCCTATAGGCTGCCTACTTACTACAGGGGACTCATTGTTTCATGGTATTGTATTTTTTAAGATCCTTCAACCTTATTGACACTACTTCACAGTCCACAAGGTATTATTCACTATTCTTCCATCTTTGATGAGTCTCAAAACACTGCTCAAACATGCAATCCACTATCTTCATTATACATTAATGGCTAAGAAGAAACATTGAACCTATAATTACCACTGTTACTTCATTTGGGAACCTATGATTACCATCAAGCATTTTCATTTGGGATACTATTCTGATTGCATTTGCCTTGTCTAACACTACCAAAAGTATTTGAAACCATTAAGGTCGCTAAGGGGTAAAGAAACCAATCGTTAAAAATCTCCACTTTACTATGCAAGGTTTGAGCTTTATTATCTTGTCACTGCTTAGCCTATTTTTGACTATCACATCTCAAGTGACTATCATTCTTCTTACCGTAGATTGCATTTACAAATGTCACTAAGCTACATAGTGTGCTTGTTATTGGCTACAATTTTTAGATTGCAAGATTTTGTTACCTAATCGCTCAATATTTCTGGTATTGCAACCTCACTTATCCGCTATAGTAATTGTTTATGTTTCTATGAGGCCTAGGGTTTGTACCCTAATCATGCTTTTGCCAATGCTTCTATTGTTTTTTATTAGGGCTCTCTCAATGTTGAGGGCCCTAGGGATAAGCTCATCATAAGAAGTGACACATTGCATCTTTAACTAAAAGGATAAATCCGTATTGACATTAGCAATGATGATTACAACTCATTGCTCCATAGGAATGGGTCACTTGCTCTTACTAGCTCGCTACCTCCATTGTTGTAGGAATTTTGTGATCAAGTTCAATATTCTGATTTTAGGAGTCTTAACGGTTGGAAATCATAGTAAAATCAGAATTTAATAAGTTTTGGAATTAGTATTGTAAAGTGTTTTTTGGGGTCATTAACTTCAGAATATCTTCTCTTTTGCAGGGGTGGTTGCATGCCACCTTTTTTGGTGTAAAATATCAAAATTATTAGACTATGTTACCTGTCTATGAATAAAAATTATCGGAGTGTGAGTTTGATATTTTTTGAAGATCTAAATAGTCAAGCTTGGCAAAGAAAAATCATGTCAGATAATATTAGTTTAGAACAAAATGAAGAGACACTTGATAGATTGTGGGCTAGATTGAAAAGAAAGGGTGATGGGAAATGTTATTGTCCTTGCAATAATTGCAAGGGCTTAAAGACGAGATGAATTTTAATCACAATAGCTGAGAAACATTGTAGGAAGCATGGTCACGTTGAAGAGGGGCATGATTATCATCCATTGGTAAGTTGTTCATTATATGTGTTTATATTGATTGAATTTGTAAATGTTTATATTGTTTTAACTTTTTATATATATATATAATCACTTGATCATGATCATGGTTTATTTGTGTCTATCATTATTATAAAGGTGGGGCGCCCTAGGGCAGATGATATAGATTATCACAGCCCGGAGAATGTGGTTTTGCAAGCGGATGAACATGGAGCTGTGAATATCGAAGATGAAGTTAATGATCCTATGGAAGAAGATGATCATGCGCCAGAAAACACAGTTGAAGATGATGGTACTAATACATTGATCCATGGCACATTTAGTGGCAGAGCTTATCATGATGATCAAGATGACTTTGATGATGTTCATGATTTACCTGTACTTGACAAGGCATACAAGCCCCTATATGAAGGCTCTGAAACAACTCTTCTCTCTACTGTATTGTTGCTATTGAACTTTAAGGTTATGAATGCTTTATCAAACATAGCAATCTCACGGATGTTAAGGTATGTCATAAATTTCATCTTTTTTCATCTATTTTAATTGTCATTAGTTCATCACCAGTAAATAAAGGATGAAATATGTACCATTAATATTCTTTATATAAACAAATTATTTTTTGTTGTAGATTGATTGGTGAATTTTTGCTACCACCATCAAATATTTTACCTCAATCATACTGATATTTATGTGCCATTATGAAAGATATCAGAATGGAGTATCAAGCAATAGATGCATGTCCGAATGATCATATTATATATCATAAACAACAAGAATTTGCAACAGAATGCCCGGAATGTCATATCAGTAGATATCGAACAGATCAAGTAACCAAAAAGGTGCCTCGCAAGGTTCTTCGTTATATTCCCATTATTCCATGTATGCAATGATTATTTAGGTGCAAAAGCTTAGTGCAATTGATGGATTACCATGCACGGAATAGAAGTGGAGATGACATTCTTCGAATGCCTGCAGATGGTTCTGCATTTAGGGACATGGAGGAAAAATGGCCACACTTTAAAGAAGAACCTCGTAATCTCAGGCTTTCATTGGGAGCGGACGGTGTCAATCCATTTGGAGAGCTGAGATCTATTTACTCAAGGTGGCCTATTTTTGTTATCAACAATAACATTCCTCCATGGATGTCAATAAAGAGGGAGCACATAATGTTGTCAATGATTGTTCCAAGTATTTGTTTTACATCAATTTTCTTTTTAACGTAGTAGCATCTCATTTGTCTCTTGCATAATGACTTATATTTTTCTCATTCAATAGTCATGTACATTAATTTATATATATTGCAGTAAAATGGTTATAATAATTATGTAATGTTTATGTTCATTCAACCAGGTAAGTACCAAGTTAAATATATGAATGTATATATCGAGCCTCTTATCGACGAGTTACTAAAGTTATGGAATGGCGTCACTATGTATGACGCCTCCAGACCAATAGGACAAAGACAATTTCAATTCCATGCAATGCTTGTATGGACAATTCATGATGCCCCAGGGCTAACACATTTTTGTGGTATGTTATAACATTCGACTACACTTTAAAAATATTTAATTTGATGAAGTAGATATCATGAATGCTTTTTAAATAATCTATTCATTATATATAATTATAAAAAATTGACATATTTAATCCAATTATATATCATCTTGCAGGTCTTCAAATAAAGGGAAAATTTGCATGTCCAATTTGTGGTCTAAAGATGAAATCTTGTCATTCAACAAGTTTAGGAAAGTAGGTGTTTGATGAGTATAGGCACTTCCTCCATAGAAATCATAAGTATCGAACTACTGAAAAACATCTTTTCAATGGGAAAGAGGAGACTACATCAAAACCATGAAGAATGTCACTTCACCTATAGAAGTTGGAATATAATAGAATCAATCATCAAGGTTATACATCGGATCAAATTATTTATTTATCATATATGATATGTTTTGAATTTATATTTTTATATTGTGTTGTGTTTACTCATGTTGTAATTGACAATGATTGTCATTGTTAATTTGTTTAACTTATATGCTTCATGAAGGTCGCCAAGGCATTAATGGCCGGCTTCCACAGTGTGGACTTAAAAGTTATCCTGCATAATTTAGTAGGTTGCCCTACTATGAGTACATAAATTGTGCATTTGTTGATACAATGCATATCGGAAAGAATATAAATGTAAACATTATGGAAAATATTGGGTGGAAGGCATGATAAAGAAAAATTGTAAAAATTTGTAGTGATTATCTCGTGAAGCCAATCATGCAATGAAAATGACATTGAATTGAATAGTGATGGAGACCAAATTAATATAAGTGCCCTTCCTTGGTTATTAATAGAGCGTAAAGAAAGCAATGTTATAAAAGAAGTCATACAAAAAATTTGATTTCCCATAGGATTTGCTGCGAACATAAACAATATAATAACAAAGAAAGGTGAATTTGGGTCAGGGATGAAAACGATGATTGGCATACCTTCATTAAGGTAATTATTCTGGTATATTATATACACTTGTATAATGCATGCACTTTTCAGTGTATTGTGTTTAGTACTTTTGGAAAAATAATGAAAAGATCATTTATAATTGTTGTAGTACATTCTACCTCTATCTCTCCCAGACAACTTTGACAACAATGTGAAGCAAGTTATATATGATCTTGGAAAATACATGAGGTAAGTAGCTTATAAGTTTGTTCAATTCATTGTATACATCTTATAATTTCTATTTGTTTTACTTGTTATGTAATATATTGTATATTTTTGTTAAATATCGTTAATATATTTGTGCCTTGAATCACTTGTAGATGGCTATCATCTAAATAAATCCATAAATAACATATAAATTATTGGAAAAGAAAAATTCCTTGTCTAATGTGTGAAATGCAAAATTGTCTACCTTCAACATTTTTCAATGCACAAGAACACTACCTCATACACCAAGTTGAGGAGATTGAATTGTGTGGACCTGTACACACAAGGTCAATGTGGATGGTTGAGAAGCACTTAAAATTTTTGAAGGCTTTGGTTAGACAAAGAGCACATCCTGAGGGTTCTATGGTGGAGGGATATATGGTATACCAAAGCATGGTGTACATTAGTGAATATCTTCCTAAGTTTGCAGCAAAGATCCATTTAGATCACATTTGGGATCCCAACTCCATTAACAAATTCAAAGGGGAGTACCTATTGGGGAAAGGTAGATTGAGGAAAGTGAGAGGTAATTATAAGATGATCATGGAGATTAATTGGAATGCATTTTACATATGGTTTTTATTTATATTGTACTTATTTAATTTTTAATCTTCAATATACATCAATTATAAATTAAGGTTGTATACTGTGGTATTTAACTAATTATACGTCGTTTGTGAATTTCAATTTATTTTGGTACAGTTGGTCGAGAGTGGGATGCACTACATTTGTACATCGCGAACAATCTTGATTGGATGATGGTATGGATTGAACAATGTCAACAATCTGGTTGCACATTAACATGGGAAGGTGTGGCTTCATTGGTTAAAGAAGCTCATCGTAATGGAGATTCCAATGTTACACAAAGGGAAATTGATTTAGCATATGGTTTAAGAGATAAACAGGTACGTATAAATATATTAATCACCCATATTATTTAATTATTTTTAAGTATATTGATGTATATATATCTTGAGATTGTTTTCTTTGCATACATTCAGCCAAGAATAAATATGTTTATCAACTGATGATATTGCAATAATTTTTACATGCTTGACATATTGCAGGTGAAACACCACAAGACTATGTGGTGCAATGGTTGTAAATTTCAAATCAAAATGTTGGATGACATGAAGAAAACTTGTGATTTTGGTATAACTACAGTATTTCAAGTGACTAATGTTTCATCTACAAGCAACATACATCCAGAAGTCTCAGAAAATCGATACTATGGGATTTTGGATGATATACTTGAGTGTGACTTTAAGTCCTTCAGATTAATTTTGTTCATCGTCCTATGGTATAGGTTACGATTGAATGAAAATGATCTTGAGAGAATTGTTATTGAACATGATAATGGATTTACCATGGTTAATACAAGGTTGATTGAGTGAGCTGGAAATGAGCCCTATGTTCTTCCAAGCCAATGTGAGCAGGTATTTTACTCAGAGGTTCCAGGTAAATCGGGTTGGTCATTTGTTGTTAGACATGATCCAAGAGGAAGGCCGTAAAGTATATAATGCAGTGGACAAAGAAGATATCTAAGAACTAGAAGATGATGTAGATGATGATCAGGATCACCGTAGCTAGTTGATGATGTCCCCTCGAATTTAAGATGTCAAGAGGAGGAACTAGGATGATAATGATGTAGGAGTTAATGTTCATGAAGATGACATCTGTGTGGATGATGACATTATCTAAACTGGATATTAATGATGATGATGATGATATGACCAATCCATAATGTCGACTGATCGGATGATACAGACAAAGAGTTGGATGAAGAAGAAGATTAATGACATTGAAATGTATAAGTTACTTCATTATATTATCTATTTGATATTAATTTCTTGATAGAATTATATTTGACTTATGTGGTTACATAATTAATTCATGATGTTTTTAATTTTTATGCCATTACATGATTGATTTAATGATGTACTTTTAATGTTTGAAAGGTCAAAAAATTAAAACATTTCAATAGTGATGTTAACAACCTTGAAATTAGTGTGTTTTATGTTTCATGTGATCATAAAAGATTAAAAAGCCAGTTGTAGAGGTGGTTGCTTAGTGGTTGACATGTATGTTGGTTCTTTTTACAATGTAACTAGGTTTGTTCAATATACCTATGGAATCACCCAATTGAAGGTAGCCTGGCGACCCTCGACTCAACTAACGGTGACTTTAAAAGCCTCGAACACTTTAGGCTCTGCAAGACCCGAGAGGGTGATCCCTTAATGAGTTTACAACCTCTGCACCATTATTATATACAACATTAACAATAGCAGATGATCTCACTTAATAGTTCAACATGATAAGATAATATC
>VDFB02296517.1:0-27094 GCA_007258455.2 Sequoia sempervirens | reverse complement strand
CCATTTGATATTTATGCAGTTGTAGTATGTTTTGTGCAATGTAATCAGCGATATGAATATAACCAACAAAAATCTATTTTCTATAATTCATGGATTGAACTCTGTATTTTATTTGCTCTCAATGTTTGTATGCTATGGAAATGCCATTACATTTTAAAAAAAAGTAGTTTCTTACTATTTTTCTTCAATTTTTTATGTTTTTTTGCAAATCTACCAAAAAACCCTAGTTTTTTCTACCAAAAAACAATATTTTGAAAAAAATCAATTAAAAATAAACAAATCTAATTGAAAATTTGATTAAAAATTAAAAATTTTACCTGATAGAGGTGGATTCCAAATCGGATATCGGATTTCGCTCTCCACTATGCGCCCCCCGCCGATGAGCCGAAAATAAAAATGAATGAGTTTTGGTCGCGACTTTTTTATATATATACAGTTGACCAAAATCGGATATCCGATTTGAAAATCGGATATCCGATTTGGATCGGATATCCGATTTCTTTTGCTTGTGTCGGAATGAGATTTAGCCTTTTGCTTGGGTCGGAATGAGATTTGTTTATACACTGAACAAAATCGGATATCCGATCCAAATCGGATATCCGATTCCTAAAACTAAGTTTTCCCTCTGCCTCGGTAGTCACCCCAGCTCCAAAAAGTCAACTCACCATTTTCGCGTTTTTGAGTCGTAGAAACACGTATTTTTTCCTCCATTGCCACTTTTTGGCATACCATGATCCCGCACATACATGCCCTCAAGAATTTGAAAGTTGGTTACTTTGTCAAAATGCCTTAGGAGTTGTAGATCCTATTCATGACAAACTTTCCAGACAATCAAAAAATTGGTTTACCTAGTCTAATTGTAAAATGGGAGAGGACATGAAGTTGAGTAGGTTGGAAATTTTTTATATTTCCCTAGTCTTGCTTTGGTTCAAGATTCGGTGGGATTGTGTGTTCAAGTGGACCTTTCTGCTACTCTTTTTTATCATTATCCCATAATTTGCAACTTAAGCTTGTCTCAAACTGCAAATATTGATCACTCTCTTCCCTTCAAACTAAATGTTTCTCATTTAAAGGATTGTGATTGTTTATCCGCCCTTGTGGGGATTTGGAACTCCTTTCCTAAACCAGATGATGGGGAGTCTTGGACTGATTGCTGGTGTGCTACCATTTCTCAATGCACTAATTTCTTCCGTTCATTTGGCAAAAATGGCTTGGCAACACAAACATAAGGAAAAGTCTCTCCAGGAAAACTTGTTCAAGCTTCAAAAGCTCCTTAATGATGATCCTAGCAATATTAGAACTCTCATTATTATTGCTACAAAGGCTCAATTGCATAAAATTGATAATTATAAAGGTCAAGGGGCTTGAGTAAGATCTAGACTTCATTGAATAAAAGAAGGAAATAAGGGCATGTAATTTTTTTTAATTATCTCAACTACAAGCATAAAAAGGAAAGAATTGGAGCCATAAGGGATGAATTTGGCACTATTCAGACTAACCCTTTTGATATATGCAATGTCTTTAAACGATTTAATGATTTTTTTTTCAAAGATGATCAATGGAAGAATATCCAAAAAACCCTCGAGGACATGGTTAAAACTTATATTCCTATTAGAATAGATTCTAATTACAACCAATATTTAGAAAAAATCTTGTCATTGGAGGAGTTGGAAATGACTCTCTTCTCTATGGCCCCTTACAAAAGTCTGGGTAGTGACGGGCTCCCTATGGAATTTTACCAAGCTATGTGGCAACACATTAAAGACGATTTTTATTGTCTATACTTGGAGGCTATATAAAATGGTTCACTAGGTCCTACTATTAATGGTGGTATAATCAAACTTCTTCCTAAAGGAAAAAAGGAGGATTCCATCTTGGGTTGGCAGCCTATCATGCTGCTCAACACTTCCTATAAAATTATAGCAAAATCCTTGATCATCAGGATCAAATTGGTGGTGCAAATAATTGTTAGAGATGAACAAATAGGTTTTATTATTGGCAGATTTATTCTTGATAATCTTATGTTGGCATGGAAGACCTGTGAATGGGCTTAACAAACTAGTCAAAATGCTATTTTAATTAAACTCGACTTTAATAAAGCTTATGATAGAATTGATTGGAGTTTTATTCTTAAAATGCTTGAATGGTTGGGTTTTGGACCTAAACTTTGTGCTTATGTGGAAATGTTGTTTCGAGATGCTAATGCCTAGATTATTATCAATAATATGGTGACATCCATTTCCTTTACAAAGATCCATTTGGAAAGGTTGTCCCTTAGTCCCTTATCTCTATGTCCTTACACCTGATGCTTTGGGTTACCTACTTCAGAACACTAATAATATGAAGTAAATTTCAGGGATCTCTATTCCTACTAATGCTGTTGTAATTAACTCTCATTTTGCTGATGAGAACTTGTTATTTCTACAAAATTTTAAAAATAATATCTCCAACATGATGGACATATTGGATTTGTAATGTGTTGTTTTAGGATCAAAACTTGCACATGATAAAACCAAATTTTTGATGGTTCAAACTGGTTCTATCCCCCATTGGATTCCCCGTGAATGGAAACAAATTAAACACAGGGAAATTATGAGATACTTAGGTATACCTTTTGGTATCAGGGTTTCTCTTTTAGATATGTGGCATTGGTACCTTAATAGAGTCAAGAATAAACTTTTCACTTGGGGAAATAAGTTTCTTTCCTTGGTTGGTAAAATACAGGCGGTCAATAAAATATTTCTTGTTACACATGTTTATTATTTATCATGGTGGATGCCCTCTAAAAAGGGGTATGATGATTTAATTAAACTCATCCGTCAATTTATCTGGGCTAAATGGGACGACAATAAAGGATTTATCACCACATCATGGACCCAATGTATTCAACCTAAATGTAAAGGTGATTTGGGGCTTATGGATCCAAGAACTCATGGATTTTGCGTGGCTACCAAATGGATTATTAGAGCTGTCCATGGGGATGAACCGTGGAAGATTCTTATACAAAATTGCATTAACCTTGCCTCTGTCAAGGGCAAGTGGTAGCATGTGGGATGACTTGATAAAATTCTGCATGCTTTTTTTTTCAATAAAGGCTTCTTCCCCCCTCCAATCTATATGTAAGGCTTGACAACATAATTGCTAACTTTTAAAATGGAGGGATAACTCATTGCAACATGGTTTCAATTTCTTTATTTCATCCATTTGGTGAAACAAGCACATTCTTTACTAAGATCAACCTCTTGTTTTAAGCTTTCCTAAACATTCTTACCCGGTGTTCACAAAGAGAGTGTAATGTTGGAAATATTTGGGATTTTGATACTATGAGTTGGCTATCACGACATTTTGTTAAAGCTAAATTTAATCTTAGCAATAAATACAAAGTGTTTTTGATCTTTGTGTAGTCCTTGGTTCTGTTGGAATTGCCATTGAAATTATGTACTCCTATTCACTATAACTTCTATAAGGATTGGTTATGGATGTCATCATATCCTTTCTTTTTTTTCCTTTAAAATTTTTTTATTTACAATTGCTTCCTAACCTGCCATTAAGGTCTCATTTGAATTCCAAATGGAACTACAAATTTGATTAATTTTTTTGGTCAAAACTATCTTCAAGATTTGGAAATCAAAAGTTAATGCAGATGCTCAATTAATTGCTTGGAAGATTTTACATTGCAAACTGCCCATTGCAGACAATGTGAGATGTTTGATGGTCCAACTAATTAATTTTCCATTTTGCCAATAGAAAGAAACTATACGACATATCTTTTGGGGATGTCAGTCTATTAAAAAACAATGGAATGCTTTTTTTAATGATCTTCCAGCTATCTTTGAACATAAGTTAAATTGGAAAGAAGCCCTTCTTGGCGTGGGGTTACATGCTAATACCATTGCTGATGGAGTTAGAAATGTCACTTTGTTTCACATATGGAGAAATAGGTGTAAGTCCATTTTTAATAACTCACATGATCACGAGGAGCTGCCTTCCTTGGGCATTACTTTGACATTTTCTATTGTCTAACTTCAGTTTTTTCACAATTATAGATTGAGGCTGAGAAGAATTTAAAGGTTGATTTCCAAATCTAACAAATAGAAAACCAAGGTAAGCTTTTGCTTTGCAAAAAGAAGGTTGTCATTGCACAGGGTCTAAGGTCCTTCTTTCAAAACTGATTTTTACTCCTCTTCTGTAATCTACTGCTTGCGATCGTTGTTGGCCCATCTTAGGCAGCTTCTTGTACTTTCCTACAGTTCGCCATGCTAGTTATATCTTCAGATGTCTTCGCTAGAAGTAAGATTTTTCTTATTATTAGGTTCTCATTGGTGGCTGGAACTTGTTTCCTGACAATCCTATAGTGGCCTTGGTTGTTGCAGCGTATAGATGGTTACTTGCCATTTACCTTTCTACTCACATGCATAGCTTGGAGTCTTTGCTACTTTATGTTTATGGTACAGCTCAACAAGAGGTTAATGCTTTGATTTGTTGTAATCAGCAAGTTGGTGTTCTTATGACCTTGATTAATTTGCTATTATCAGCTTGATTTGCTGCTGTTCTTATGTCGTATCAGCAGTGTGTCTATGCTGTATGAATTATAATGTATTGTGAACAGCTTATTTCTACAGTTTTTTTATTGCACTTTAAATTTTGTAACTTGCATTTTTTCAATTAAAAAAAAAAACTTTAACCATGAGGTTATAAATATTTAAAATGAATGGACATAAACAATCCACATGAGCGTACGAAAACCTGCTTAAATGGGGGTTGGAATGAGAAGAATTGAGTATGAACTTATGTTACAGTTAAATGAGATGTATAAGGAGGCAATGAGGTGTTGGAACTCCTCTAATATTGTATGGGGTGTGCACATGATAAGCCATTACAATATTCCAAAAAGGGAATTTTTTAGTGGGGTCCATATGCCTCTATGCACTGTGAAAATTCTGCCCTCTCTAGGAAGACATTCCAAAAGGGCTTTTAGCTGTTTGATACTTCTATTTTCAGAGAGGCAGTAAAGATTGGGTGGTGGATTCAGAGGAGTTGGATAGCCCTGCTGCTGAGGATGATCCCGTCTGTAATGTGGAGGCAGAATCAATGTACTGCGTATTATTTTCAACCTCCATAAACGTAGGCGGCTTTACCTGTGTTGCCTCCACCAACATTGGGGCAAGCATTGATACAACATTTGACATGGACGGTCTCTTTGACGGAGAGTCGTGCGTGCAGGCAAGAGCAATGTTTATCACTTTCAGCACCTGTTTTGTATCGAACATTCCTTCCAGCCTTGGATCCACAATACCCAACCCTTCATTTCTTAGGTATAGTCTCCATGTCTGCAATAATAAATTTCTTTAGAACGCCTATACTCATACTCTTAATGAAAAATCGGGACTGTAATTAGAGGTGTACCCAGGGCAGTAGAAGTTGCATATCAGATGGAAGCTTTTTCTGGATAGACTCTCTACCGCTGATGGTCTCGAGAACAACCACTCCATAGCTGTACACATCGGCTTTTTCTGTTAATTGACCGTGGATTGCATATTCTGGAGCCGTATAACCTCTGCAATATAGGGGATTGAGAGAAATTGTTATTTTGAAGTTTTATTGGATCTAAATAACTAGGAAAAAAAATATAGGGCTTATGAAGAACTATATACTCTTACAGTGTTCCCCCAACCCTTGTGGTGAGATGGGTTTTGTCATGAGGGAATAGCCTTGCCAATCCAAAATCTGCAATTTTGGGCTGGAATTTGTCATCTAACAGAATGTTGGCAGCTTTGATGTCTCTGTGCACAATGCGTTCATGAGAATGCTCGTGGAGGTAAGCCAAACCTCTTGCTGTACCCAATATGATGTCGAATCGTGCTTCCCAACTTAGGCAAGTTCTTCCTTCACCTGTAATATTATGTAAATTCTCTGTTTTTAATTCTAGATCCTTTTATGGTTATTAGAGTTTATAGGGTATATTTTTGGAGTTAATTTGGTAGTAATTAGGGTTTAGTGTGTTGATTTGATTCATTTACAATTATTATTCTATGTTTTATCCTCAGTAACATTGATTTCTGATACTTGCTAACTGCTTTTCAAAAAACGAGGTTGGAAACTAAATTAAATGCTGTCATACCAAAGAGATGTTTGTCGAGGCTTCGATTTGCCATATATTCGAACACGAGAAACCTCTGTTCTTGTATCGTGCAGCATCCAAGCAATGTAACCAGATTCCGATGAGAGACACTGCTGATGACCTCAATTTCTGTCCAGAATTCGCTTGTATTTCTGTTCGACTCACTTGCAAACAGCCTCTTTACAGCTATCTCCTTCCCGCTTCGTAGTGTTCCCTGTAACCTCTCAAATATTTCAACTTGCAGGTTAAATTAACATCATTAGGGCAAAAGATTGTTGGGTAACTCTCAAATATTTGAGCCTGCAGGTTAAATTAACAGTAACAGAGCAAAAAGATTGTTGGGTACCTTATAAACCCGGCCGAAGCCCCCTTCTCCAATCTTATTCTTGTCATCGAAATTCTCAGTTCCTTCTCTAAGCTGTTCATAATCAAACCTCACAGCTTTTTCCGCAAGATCTGATTCCCCGTATGCGAAATCACAATGGAAATCACCTGGCTGATCCGTGTTGCGCTGGTCACTCAGAAAGATGGGCTGCTTAAGTTTGAAATAGGCAAAGAAAACAGCCATTATTACGAGAACTGCTCCCCCTGTAATTCCAACAATACTGCCCACAGTCTTCGATTTTGACCCTCTGCCTCGGTCAGCGTTTATCACTGCCAATAATAGCAGTCAAACATTACATTTCAAGCCAGAAACAATGGAATCTAATAACACCTCTTTCTGAATTCGTTACTAGCTTTTCTTACCGGCAATTCCATTGAGAGAAAATAAGGAATTCGTGTCGTATCGTAAATAGCAGCCCGCTTCTAGCACTTGACCTTGCGTAGATGGAAGGCAGTTGCGTATCTGGTTCTGGGCATGCTGCAGACATGTTTGGCAGCCCTCGGTTGTAAGAGACTTCCAACATTCAGCAAGAGAATATATATTTGTGGAGGAAGCAGAATCAACTGTCCAAGCAATTGCAAAGTTGTTATTTGCAGGGGCTCTGCCAACGGTCTCGCTAATCAATTTGAGCGTTTTCTCTGAGAATTTATCGGCGCTGATGTTGGAGGAAGAGCCACAATCAGAGAAGCCTGTGTCGTAAGGCCTAGTGGAAAATGTACCATTCCCATAATGCAAGAAACATCCGTCGATATGCACTCGTCCTCCATTTTGGGTGGGACAAAATTGGGCGAGTTGTTTCCGTGCCTCTTGAAAACATTGGACACAGTGAGAGAGAGGGAAGTCAGCCCTGCACTGAGCAAGGCCATACACTTGATCGCCGCCCATTCCCCGGGATTCCTCTCCAAATCAAGTGGTTGAGATGTCTTTGGCAAGTGACTTCAAGACAGGATCGAGATTTGCTTTGAAAACACTAGCGTTTAGGGCATTGTAAGAGCTACAGGTGTGGAAGACTTTTGAGGTATTTTGATCTGCCATTGCTTCATCTGTGAAGGCCAGGAATAACAATACATACACTGCGACGATTAACATAACTGATCGTATGCAGATGGGCAGAATTCGTCCATTTACAGGGTATCAGTGTGAAATGAAATGAAAAGGAAGAATTTTAATGTCTATAAAATCAAGTAGTCTTAAGAGATGGAGAGTCCATCTTTAGAATTTTCAAGCTTTTTTTAAAATTTTCAGACTTTTTTTTTTTGGACTCTTCTACTATCAAGAAATCAAAAGTATTCTCTCCTCAAGTATCTTATTTAAACCGTCCACTTTCAAAACGTTTTTATATTAAATACTGCACAGTCAATTTCTAGAAACTAAAGAAAATACCTGCGTGATTCCAGGATTTCCGTTTCTGTCAGGTCAATAGACTGAAAACTTTTCAAACAAAGCTGTACAGTGCCTAGTCAAAATAAAATACTAGCAAATTCCTATTCTTTTATAATATGGCGATCATTCAAGATGCATGTGTAATGTGCAGATTCATTCCCGGGAGCTTGGAGTTTGGAGTGTACATACACCTCAATTTACATCTAGTATGCTAGATGTCTCTTTGACTGTATTTAGTCTTCATGTGTAAGGTGTAGATTCATTTCTGGGAGCTTGGAGTTTGGAGTGTACATACACGGCAATTTATATCTAGCGTGTTAGATGTCTATTTGACTGTATTTATTCCTCTCCAATTATAATTTGTTGGGGTTGGACTGTCTTTCATATAAGTATTCTTGTTGGTGTTGTTGGATTAATGATTGGATCAACAGTCTCTTTTTTCTGTTATTGAATATTCTGATTTTCAATTAATTAATAAGTACGGTCAAATGGACATCGAATATTCTGGATAGATAATACAAACATCATTCCATACAAAATCTCTAAGAAATTTAAGCTTACAAATTCTTTATCTTACAAGTGTACTATGTTTCAAACATGCAACCTATTATTTTCTCTAAAAGACATAAAATTATGGTATTTTGTACTCCACATTGTATAGATAGATGCTTATGCATTGTCTGTTTTTGTTTGTTTTTAATGCATCTTCTTACTATATCATAAATATATTGTCCTAACATTTAATTTGTTGTGTTTTGGAGAGGTTGAGCATAACTCAACATTTACCATTATCAATGTTACTATTTCAATCATAAAATTAAATTGGTTTATATTTTTAGAGTTTTTTCCCCTCAATTTGAATGGCAAGAGTGATTCTACCCCTAGGAACAAAGTTACAACTAAGGTCTTATCTCTTATATTAAAAATTCAAAAAATTCTTGTAAATTAACATTTTTGGAATTTGATTGTTGCTTGTAAAAGTGTGTCAAAACATTTTAAATTAAGTACTCAAGATCTTGTATTTAAACAAATGTTCTAAAAGTTTAGTATCACAAATTGGCCTTGTCATTGAAAAGAGCTCCATAAAATGCATTACCAAGTAGTAATATATTAAGCATCATATCATTATAAGCATATACTACACAAGCATTTGGGCATTTTACACACCTATATTATGTCTTCAAAATTTTGAAATTGATAAAGGGGTTTGAATTAGAGTAAAAAAAGTTTCATACTTATGTCCTCTCATAGTGAATCCCCAAGTTGTTCATCAACACCACAATTGTTGATAAACTAGGTATGTGTGTCAAGGAAAACTTTAGTGGTGAATCTTCGCCAATTAGCGAATTCTAGGATCGACCAAGTCAAAATTGGCAAATTCTTGCTCCTAACAAGGTGTCCAAATCACCCGGATTTTACGGAGTATAGGTCCAATGCATGTCCATTCGCCAATGAGGTTTTTTATGAGGCATATTTAAGCAAAAAAATTGCCATTGTCAAACTATGTGTTTCAATTGGACCGACTAATATTTTCGCTTGGAATCTTGAAAACATTTAATAAAAAACCTATATATTCGCCAATACTATTAAAACAACATTGTATCAAGACCCATTTTGCCAATTAAAATTTACAAATAGTTGCTTGTGAAGACCCATTTTTCCAACTAAAATTTATAAATAGTTGGTTATGAGGACCTATTTTGCCAATAACATTAAAAAAAAATACATTTGAGGACACATTTCGCCTTGAAAATTACAACGTATCATTGTATAAGCACGCGGGATTCGCCAAATTTTTAATATACCATTTAAAAATATCGCGGAATTCGCCAAATATGGAATCATGGATTGATATAAATACAATCAAAAGTGTCATTTATTCTTACACATTTTGTTTAGTTCTGAGGTTCTACTTTATTCGGAAGTTAGTGAAAGCCAAAAACGTAGACTTAAAAGGTGAGTGATCATTTCTTCATAGTGTTATTAGTTATAATAATAAGTTTTCTTTATCTCTTTTCCATTCTTACTTCAACAAAGTGAACCTTAGAAGTTAGAACCAAACTCTGAAGTTTCAAAGTTTTCAAAACTTCTGACCCACTGAGTAGAAAGATGACCAAGAAAGACTTGCAACTCAGCAAAGTTAACCATTAACCAAGTTGGCGAATCACGAAGTTATGAAAATTTAGAACTCCACGACAAGGTTATATAACTTTGAGGACTAGCGACTAAGTTTAGGAAAATCCAAACATTTTATATTGTATTCTATGGTATTGAATTTGATATGTGATTTATTATTAATCCATTCCATGAATAGAAATAAATACAATTGAAAGTGTCATTTATTCGGAAGTCAGCCAAAGCCGAAAACGTAGACTTAAAGGTGAGTGATCATTTCTTCATAGTGTTATTAGTTATAATAATAAGTTTTCTTTATCTCTTTTCCATTCTTGCTTCATTCTTAAAGATGATATTGAGTAATTAATGGGATCTACATTATTATTCTTTGTCCTTAAACAAGAAGACATTTTTTTCCAATTTTTATTCAAAGTGAGAGATGAATATGTCAAGTGAATCAAAGATCAATATGTCAAGTGACTTGAGCAACAAGGGTAAGGCTCCTGTCGCTCCTTCGGTTCGTGGAGAGACTCCTGCCACTTCTCAGACTCCTTCCACTCCTCAAGGTGGTAATGCTCCTGCTGCTCCTCAAGGTGGTGAGGAGACTCCTGCCACTCCTTAGGGTGGTGAAGAGACTCCTATCGCTCCTTAGGGTAGTGAAGAGACTGGGAGGCCATCAAAACACCCAAAACTTAGACGTACCATACAATCTTACTTTGGAATTACTCAAGCTTCTGATCCATCAGGTCAAGATGGAGCTACATCATCAACTGTTCCACCAAATATTGGTAGCATTCCCAATACCTCACCGCCACTGGAAGGTCAAGTTGAGATTTTCATTGATTTAAATCAAAATGTATCAAATCAGGATAGCGATACCACAAAAGATATTCCAAGTGATACCCTAGGCCTAGTTAGCCAGAATGAGATAATTGACTTGGATGAGGATGATGATTTTGGTAGCAAGAAAAAGAAAAATAAACCAAAAAGGGGGTGTGAGTTGGAAATGACAAGGAGTTTTCAACTTGGTTGGTTTTCAAAATACCCATTCATGGTACCAGTGGGGATTGGCAATGCAAATGATATTGAAAAGGAAACATTGGTCAAATGTAAGATTTGTAGTTGGAAATGTGGAAGAGCCAAGACGTTGAAGCTAAAGATTGACACTATAGAAAAGCATATTGGTAAAGTTTATGAAAAAAAATCATAGATGGAAAGGAAGAATCAGTCGTACAATGGAAATCAAAGGAAGAATGTCTTCATGCTAGGTATGTCATGGATTATGAAGAGCATGAAAAAAGAATGTCGAACATTGCTGCATGTAAAGGTACACTTGAGGCTCAATTTGGAAAAGCAATGGAAGGATAAAATCTGTCAAAAACTATTCAGATGAGTGTTGTTTTTCATATTTTGTCCAGAGGGTGTCCTATGATAGACTACCTAGAATATTGTAGTTTATTATCTTTTTTGAATGTTCCTCACTATCCCTTGTCACATTGGTTAGTAAATGTTGGATGGGATCGGACAAACTACCTTGCTGTAGTGGAAGAGGAAGATTTAAAGGATAAAGTAAAAGAGTCAAATTTCATTGCATTATCTTTAGATGAAGTTACTGCAGTAGTCAAATTTCATTACATTATCTTTATATGAAGTTACTACGGTAGACAATACTTCTTGGGTATGTATGCATTTGTATACTGTACAACATGTTTGCCAAGCCCATTTTCTTTGTGTTCATAAAATGAAGAACAATTCAACAATGCAAAATATATTTGAACTAGTCAAAAAATATTTGAATGAAATTATAGGTATGGATGAGTTGACAATTGCGAAAAAGTTGGTGTGTGTAGGAGTTGATCGAGTTGCAGTGATACAAGGTCAAAGTACCGGTGTTTGCACAAAGTTACAAACTACTTGTGCACCATACATGCTTGGCATTCACTGCATGGCACACATAATGAATTTAGCTGTTCAAAATTGTTAGCAAGTTTCCTATAGTATCAAAATTCAAAAATCTAGTCTGCGAGATCCACACATACTTCTTCTTAATTCTTAAACATTTCACAAAATTTCAAAATTTTACTGAGGGAATAACACCAAGAAACAAGCTTCTCAAGGATGTTGATACTAGATGGATCTCCCTACATGGACCAGCGCAACGAGTTCTTTCAGAATATCAGTCTTTGATTGGAGTGATGTACAAGCATTGCAACACAATAGAAAAAGCTCCTGACTTCTTACATAGGTTAAGCGATATCGAGACACTCTTGACTTTAACTAGTCTTCTCCCCATGCTGGATGTGATGAACCAACTTGTGAAGAAAGCCCAAGACAAAACTATGTATATTAATGAATATGCCAATCTACATAAACTTACATGCTTGCCCCCTGGTCATCTATATCTAGATCTAACACAAGATGGCCCAAATTATTTCATGTGGCAGAAAATTACTAATTTGAATGATCTTGATAATTATTTATAGTTTAATGCAAGTAGGAAATTACGCATCTGTGTACGTGGATATGAGATACAAATGTACCAATGTAAGATAGCCAGGTGCTCTAGCAGAGAAGTAGTTGTTAACCAGGAAGATTTTCAAGGCATTGTTAAATTTGTTGGTGATAATTTGAAGGAAATTGCAAAATCGCTTTTCTCAAAGATTCATGAAAGATTCCCTCGACATGAAATACTTGAAGCCATGAGTATTATGTATCCTCAATTTTGGGCAAACCGAGATAACCCCACATTTTTTCATGCTTAGGTAAAAATCTTGATCGAACAATTTTTGAAAACTGTAACATACAATGAGCAAAAAATAGAAGGAATTTTAGATGACGCTAAGCTTAGAAAACAATGTGGGAGTTTTGCAACAACTATGAGGGACCAGTATAAATCCATGGGAAAGGACACGACCTTTGAACCGAGATCAATAAAAAAGGTTTGGACAAGCTTAGGTCAGAGTGAAATATTATGTGGTTCGATATCAAAATATTTCAAACTTCCTGATTTATGTCAAACAATGATATTGGGGTTGATGGAGGATGAGAGAGTTTTCAGTACATTGAGGTTTTCGAAATCAAAGTTAAGAAACAAACTAGACAAGAATTTGGAAAATTGCATGAGGATGAAAGGAACTACGTATAATGTCAGAAATTTTCCTTTTGAAAGGGTACTTGCAATCTGGAGGTTCACATGTGAAAGAAGAGGGGTTACTGGAATGGTTTTGTTGGAAGTGGAACTATGGAACCTAGAACATGGTGGTGCACTACAATGATCAAACTAAATGGCATCGAAAAATCTACTCATTACTTATGGACTACACAATACACAATTAGGTAGTACAATGTACATGGTTGACAACATTTAAAACAAGCCATTAAAAACATTGATTTACTCCTGCATTAACAAATTCTAAGCCATTGATCTCTGTTAATCTAACGACTATAGGGTGATTCTGGAGGTTTAAGTTTGCAAGCGTAGAGCTTTGTGCATTTCATTCCGGAATGCAACTACAACCATACATCAAATGTTTATGGAACAATTGAGTAATTTATGATATAAATAATAAACATAAAACATGTGTTCTAAATTTTCTTTAAAACATGTGTTTTAAATTTTCTTTAAAGTTTAATGCACTAGGATTGACATCAAGGCCAAGGGGCTGGAAACTTAACATTTCAAAGGCCTTAATAAAATGAATTACAATGTCACATTGATAGCACATTGTACAACCATTAATAGCACTTAACTTGCAAAGGACTTAATAAAATGAATTACAATGTCACATTAATAGCACAACCATTTATTTTATTACAACTGAATTACAATGTCACATTATTACATAGTACAAATACAAATGTAAGTGCAAGTGCCAAGCTTCTATTGGACTGCTGGTGAAAAGTTGAAAACGTAAATGTGATACATGTATCTCTGAAAATAAATGGAACTTGCCAGGTCAACCATGAGCTTTGAAAATAAACACATGGGACTTGTCGAGTTAGCCATACTCTTTGAAAATAAATGCAATGGGAAAAGGGGGCCCAATCAAATTGGGGAAATGGGAGCCGTGAAGATACAAAATGTACTTAGCTCCTTTTAGAACCAGACTGATGCAAAACATGAGGGTTAGTAAAACTGCTCCCATGCAGAAGATGAGCACTAAAATTAAATGCATGGGAATTTCTTGGAAAACCATGTAGACGATGAGGGGTAGAAAAACTACTCCCATCTTCTACTTGCATCCTCCATGCATTGGCATAGCACTTATGTCCATCAGATCTCCTCATCCTAGTTCAAAACCTATTTGAGAAGTCAAGTGAACCAAATCAACTTCTTTCCAATTCCACCCATTCTGAACTTGAAGGAAATTGGTCTTTTACTCTGTAACTACATAACTGGAGACAGGAGAATTTAGAGCATCTTCAATAATACTGTATCATATTATTCCTGAATCCTTATTAAGTTATTAACCCTAACAAATGAAAACCCTTAGGACAATTCAATGAATGATTTTAGCTATGCTCACTATCCTTATTTATGGGCCAAAAGTGCTGCCAAAAGTGCCACTACCAGCTTGGTACCTTATACACATCACACATGTCATGTGTGAGATTTGAGGTTGTGTATAATTACTATTGACTACTTAATAATAATTACAATTTGCACAAACCAAAAATCCAACTTAATCGGTACCACAAGCTAGCTACATGCAAAGTTGCAAACTATAGCTCAAGCTGACAAGCTGACAATTGTCAAAATTGACAGTGCCACGCAAGCTATTGATTGTCAAAATTAGTGGATTATTGACATCATCATCTACAATTCTATAGTACTTTGTGCATTTTTAAATATAAAGCTACCCAATCAATCACTCTGGCTATTCATATGGTATTAATCTGCACCGCCACCCAATATCATAGCCAAATTGAGAATTTCAATAGAATAAATGAAAGGTAGAGTACTTTGATACATTGAAAAGAGAGAATTAAATTTCTCGTTTTACCTTAATGATTATCAATATCATAGCTAATAAGTCAATAAATTTCACTCACTTATGATCAAAACTATATGTTGATTTCTAAAACCAATCATTAATAAAATCTCAACCATTGATTTTTGAAAATCTACCAGTTCTACTGTTATTTTGGAGGTTTTAGTTCACAATTCTAGTGCTTCAAGGATTTACTTACGGAATGCATCTATAGCTGTCCATCGAAAATTCATTGAATGGTCCCTCTTTCGAAACAAACTTTATGCACATGCATAATTTAAAATGGGGACATCGCTAGGTTGATGAGACTTGACCATTAGGATTATAGAGTTAAGATCTAAGGATTTGTCATAAAATATTTTGGTTTGACTTAGGAAATAATAAACGGTAAACAAGATGACCGACAAACCTAAATAATTAATAAAATCTCAACCATTGATTTTTGAAAATCTAACGGTTCTAGTGTAATTCCAGAGGTTTCAATTTGCAAATCTAGTGCTTGAGAGATATACTTCAAGAATGCAACTACAACCATCCATCAAAAATTCATCGAACAATCATGGTCCATAATGTCCCCTGGTCACTGAAACTTGGAACCTTAGAACCAAATTCTGAAGTTTCAAAACCTCCAACCCATCGACTACAAAGATGACCAAGAAAGACTTGCAACTAAGGTTAGGAAAATTTGCTTTGACACTTCGCCACTGCATTTTTTTATTAGTTTGATATTATGTTTAAATTGCCAATGTTTTTTTCTTAATAATTTGAAAATAGGTGTAATTCGCCAATGAATTTTATTTTGTAGTTTGAAAACAAGTTTTAATCACCAACAAAATTATTTTTTCTGGTTTGAAAACATGTTTAATTCGCTAATCGAAATATTTTATTGGTTTGAAAATAGATTTTAATTGCCAATGGAAAATTTTTAGTGGTTTTCTAAAAAAATGCATTTCGCTAGGATTTTCCATAGAATTCTAGCAATTAGAAAAGATTCACCAATGGACATTATTTTCTTTCACAAAAAATGAAAAAAATTTCCACTATAATTAATATTTTTATTGGGAAGTATATAAGATTCGCCAGGATTTTACACCTTCGTCGAGGGGGGGTGGTTTCTTAAAATTTTCCCTAATGTGTGTGGATAGATCAATTTAAAAAATCCATGATTAAAGGAGACAAGATAATTTTATTTAGACATAATCAAACTAGGTGAACTAATCACATAGATAACTTTGTCCCAACCAACAAAAAACCTAGCATTAGTATGCACCCACAATCGATACAATATTTCAATATCAGATATGAAAGTTAGGTCCCATCTATCATAGATCATTAACCAAGGAAATGCCACATAATCAACAAGACCCATTGAAATAGATATGCCTATCATGCCCCATAATTTACTTTTAGCACATGTTTCAATTGCCATCTCAATTAATTCATTTGTGGTTAGATTACTGTAGGTTGATTTATCATAATTGGAGCCATGTTTGCATGACATGAATTTTTCAAGGTCAAATCCAACACCTATTGGGGAGATAATATGTCTAAAGGCTTATGAGTGTCTTGGGTTGGAGCCAAGTTTGCATGACATGAATTTTTTCAAGGTCAAATCCAATACCTATTGAGGAGACAAACAATGGTGTTGCAATTTTTCCATAGTCTGATAATTTTTTATAGTATCTAGTGAGACTTCAAAATCCATAAAGATTTATGAGTGTCTTGGGTTCGAGCCAAGTTTGCATGACATGAAAATTTTCAAGGTCAAATCCAACACCTATTAGGGAGACAATATGTCTAAAGTACTCATATTTTGAGAAAGTATCACTCATTTTTGGAGCTTTTATTGATGCTCACTTCTTTATGTATTCTAAGTTGATTTCTTTTAATGTTCTTTTGCAAATACAAGTGAATCTAATAAGGTTACACTGAATGTTGGTCATTTGTAGGTGTTGTTGGATCATTGAGGTAATGCTCCTTACACTATTACCAAGTCATGCTAACTTCCCCTTCTCATAGGGATCAATCCCTTTCTCAAGGAAGTTGATGTTTACATAGCCATAATTATCATTCTTCTTATTGCTCTCCTCCACCACAATAAATATCCTATGATGGTACAAACAATCTTGATAGCCCTTTGCTACTTCACAACCTATAGTTGAGGTAACAATGGTAAGAAAAGTAATAAATTGGTATTAGTTATTTCTTTTATTAGATATGATAACCACCTTGAGATGATGATCACTAGGAGCTACTAAACAAGGATGCAATCAACAAGCGTTGGGACCCTATCTCTAATGACTAAGAGTTGTCTATTAGACGAGGCAACCTTGAATATCATGAGCTGCCACCTAGTACGTTTATTGATCTAGTTGCTTCATTTTTTTTCTATATTTAATCTACTTTCAAAAAACTTGTTTATGATATTATTGTTATAATCTTTTGTGTTTCTATTCCATCTACCTTTTTGTGAATATAGTGTACATTATATCTTCAATAAAATAATATAATAAAAACTTACTCATCATCCATTCTTGGAATAGTTTTCCATTGAGCCTTCTTGACAAGTGATCATTCAAAAAAAGAATGGAAAAATGAAATAACATCAACCTCATAAATTTCTATGTGATAGTTGGAAGCCATATATTTTTTACTTATTTGTGTCATATTGATCACATCCAATATCTAAGTCTACTTAAATTCTTTCTGACTCGTGGGAAAATTGTTGAATTCATGATTATATTGCTATAAGTTTAAAGCAGAAGCTGACTTAGATTTGTTTTCATTGAATACTAAGAGAATGGTATCCTTTGAATGAGACGAGAGGGTTAAATCTGAAGAGTCTTCAAACAATAATTTTTTAACTTATTATGCAGTTTTCAATTCCAGGCATAAGTTTGATCAACATGTCGGTATTTTATAGTGAGGTTGACTTCCATAGTTTCTATTATAAAATGTCGACATATTGATTACAATGTGTTGGTATTTTATAGTGAGTGCAATTTTCATGGTTTCTTTATAAAATATTGGCAAGTTGATTACAATGTGTTGATAGTTTATAATGAGTGTGATTTCCACGGTCTCCATTATAAAATATCAACATGTTGATTACCACATGTTAACATTTTATAGTGAGGGTGACCTTCATAGTTTCCATTATAAAATGTCGACATGTTGATTGCATCTCCACTATCTTCAATAAGAATAGTTTGATTTTTTTACCACACAAAAATTGAAATTTCTTTATTTTTTATTTATTTTATAATTCTTGAAGTTTTACATCAATTTTAATAATTCTTATTCATATTTACAATTTTAGTTTATAATTGATATTTACAATTTTATTTTTTCTTTTCTATATATTTTTAGTGTTTATTTTTAATATTTTATATTATTTTTTTAATTTAAATTTCTTATGCTTATGTATTTTGATTTTATTGTAATTCTTTTATTTATATTGTTTCACTTTTATGAAGTTTTATTCTTAACTTGGGAGGCCATGGATTGAGTAATACATATTTTTTCCTTCTATTTTTCATCATTGTGTTAATTTTTTATTAAATAAAAGTAATTACAATTTAAATGAATTGTTATAAATCAATATTTGATGTTAGCCACTTCAAAAATTGGATACATAAGAAGCCAAATGATGTACCTTATGAGATAATTGATGACATATATGATTTTTACAAGATACATCTTAAGGAGTTACAAAGGATTGAAAATAGATTAGATAAGTACTATTTTCCAAATCTTAAAGATCCTAAACTTATGAAACCAAAGGTTATTTATTGCTATATTTTTAAAATTTTTCTTTCGCTTTCAAGTAATTTATTTTTTATATTTGACCACTAGTCTTAGTGAACCAATAATTGTTGTTGGCATTTTCTAATGGACATGCTTGTTGGAAGTATGAAGGTATTGTCATTGATGCCAATAAGCTTGTGTTGTCATTGGTGTCAATTATGCAGTGGTTGAGAGAGATTGTTGCTTTGATTAGTTGCATTATGTTGTCATCAATTAAGTTACTGTGTTAACCTCTGGTGTTGCTTTGATAAGCTTTCTGGTTTTGGTTATGGTAGTAATAAAGATGTTGAGGATATTGAGAAAATTGATAAAAAGAGGAAACAAGGTGTTGCAAAGGTGTTCTGGTTTTACTCTACATTTCTTCTGGGTTGAAGATCTTCTTGTGTGGTTTGGATATGTTGGTTAGAGGTGTTCATGGTTTCTATATCTAGAATTTGGGCTTCTAGATCGATGTGAAGAAGTTATGTTCACCAGTGTGTGAATTGGATTTGCAGTATTGCTTATAGAGGTGTCTGGGGGAAATGTTTATGTTAGGAATTTCTTTGCAGTAGCGTTTTAGGTTTTGCGATTCTAAAGGTATGTTGATGGTGTTGATCTCTTGCCTGTGTCAAGAGGATTCGTGGTTTGGTACTCTAGAAGATAGATTTTAGAGTTACAATGTTTGATAGTATGGTTTGAGTGTACAAGCTATGTACATTCTTTAGGTGTGAATTGGTGTGGAAGATTTGTTGGATCTCAGGAGGTTTGTGGATTATTCTAGATTGTCTATAAGTGTGGTATGTAGCACTCATATTTTGAGAAAGTAGCACTCATTTTTGGAGCTTTTATTGATGCTCACTTATTTATGTATAATAAGTTGATTTCTTTTAATGTTCATTTTCAAATCCAAGTGTAATCTAATAAGGTTACATTGAATTTTGGTCATTTGTAGGTGTTCTTGGACCATTGAGGTAATGCTCCTTACATTATTACCGAGTCATGCTAACTTCCCCTTCTCATAGGATTCAATCGCTTTCTCAAGGAAGTTGGTGTTTGCATAGCCATAATTCTCATCCTTCTTATTTCTCTCCCCCACCACAATGAAGATCCTGTGATGGTACAAACAATCTTGTTAGCACTTTGCTACTTCACAACCTATGGTTGAAGTAACAATGATACACAAAATAAAAAATTGGTATTAGTTATTTCTTTTATTAGATATGATAACCACCTTGAGATTATTCTCAATAGGAGCTACTAAACAAGGATGCAATCAACAAGCGTTGGGACCCTATCTCTAATGGCTAAGAGTTGCTAATTAGATAAGACAACCTTGAATATCATGATTTGTTATCTATTAGATTTATTGATCTAGTTGCTTTATTTTTTCTCTATATTTAATCTACGTTCAAATTTTTTTTTTATGCTATTATTGTCATAATCTTTTGCCTCTCCTAAGTTTCAAGATGTGTTTCCATTCCATCTACCTTTTTGTAAATATAATGTACATTACATCTTTAATAAAATAATATAATAAAACTCCATTCATAAAATAAATAAAAACAAAATAATTAAAATTAATATATCAATATGTAAAATCTCAAACCAATAATAATTACAATAAATAAAAAACTATTTTATAATTTAAAAATATTAAATAAACCCAATTTTCTTACCTATTCTCTCAACTCTACCTTTCTCCTTTCAGTCCCTTCCAATCATGTCTTGTAATGAAAACAACATATAATCTAGAAGATTCAAATGCAATCTCTAAGTGCCTTTCCCTTCAAGGTGTAATCTTCTAACCATAGTTCTTGTGCATCCTTCTCCAAGGGTGGTATGGTTAATTGTTCAAATATATTCCTTAGCATATATTCTGGCATAGTTTTCCATTTAGCCTTCTTGACAAGCGATCCTTTGAAAATAGAAAGGAAAAAGGAAATAACATCAATCTCATAACTTTCTATGTGATAGTTGGCAGCCATAGATTTTTGACTTATTTGTGTCATATCGACCACATCCAATATCTTAACTCTACTTAAATTCTTTCTCCCTCATGGGAAAATTGTTGAATTCATGATTATATTGCTATGACGTTTAAAGCAGAAGGTGACTTAGATATATTTTCATGGAATACTAAGAGAATGGTATCCTTTGAACGAGACGGGAAGGTTAAATATGAAGAGCTTTCAAACAATAAATTTTTAACTTATTATTCAGTTTTCAACTGTTGCTATTTTATAGTGAGGGTGACTTCTATAGTTTCTATTTTAAAATGTTGGCATATTGATTACAATGTGTTGGTATAATATAGTGAGGGTGATCTCCATAGTTTCCATTATAAAACGTCGGCATTGTTGATTACAACATATTGATTTTTTGATGTAGGAGCATCCAGTGGTGTAAGGGCAATCTTGCATCACCCAAAAATAGTTAAATTTCAAGTTTCTCAATTTTTAGATGTTTTTATATTTTTGGATACCCTTTTCATCATAATGAAATTCCCAATTTACGGTTTTTATTTTTATTCCTGGGTTGAAAGATATTGTAGTTTTAGTTTCCCAGTTTGCACATGAAAATCTTTGAGTTAGATTTGAGGCACTTAGATTTCTAGACGGCCCCGAAACTTGCCAAAATTGGCATAGTGGATTTTGAGTGCGTTATTGACTTCGAGACCTTTCCAACGGTTCAAACGGTTTGTGAATCGGAGTCCCGGATCAAAAGTTATGGCCCGGGAAGTTGGCGCACTTTCTAGAAGATACAATTGCAAATGTTCTTTTGAAATTTGAACTTCAAGTTGTAATTTTTGGCGCCAAACCACCTAAACTCAAATTTGAATGTTGTTTGGCTCTAAACTAAAGAGGAGCTCTATTTATGGGCGGGTTTTAATTTTTAGGTAACTTTTTGGACAAGCTTATATGTGCTTAAAGGGTGGTCTTAGCTGTAACTTGCATGTGTTGTAGAACTTAGGTTTGGGATCCTCTACATGTAAGAAGCTCCATTTTCTAAATAATAAAATTATTCTCTTTTTTGTGGGTTATTTTCTAAGTCTAGGCTCGCCCATCATCCCATTTTATAGTAGAGGGTGATCTCATAGTTTTTCATTTAAAATGTGGGCATATTGATTGTGTGGGTAGTTTATAGTGAAGGTATCCTCATGGTATCCATAATAAAATGTCAGTTTGCTGATTACAACATGTCCATTATTTACGGTAAGAATAGCTTGACCACATATAAATTGAAATCTCTTTTATTTATTTTATGATAATTTTAATATATTATTATTCATAAAGTTTATACTTGATATTTTTTAATTAGTTTTTTTTTTTTATTATATATTTTTAGAGTTTAGTTTTGACATTTTAGATATTTTATATTCAATTTTGTTTGATTTGAGTTTTTTGTGTTTATCTATTTTGATTTTCTTGTAATTCCTTTATTTATATTGTTTCACTTGTATTAACTTTTATTCTTTTTGTTTTCTTTTCTTGTAAGTAGCAAGTTTGTGATTTAAGTTTCAATAGATTTTCGTCTTAATAATGATTACAATGTGTGATCTAAAATGTTGATGTCAAATATTACTACACAAAGTAATATTTGATTCACTATCATGAACTATGAAAATACTATCTTTCACCTATAAATATTTATTTTTAAGAAATAGATGCTTTAGTCCCACCCAACACAAATTTCAACATAATCAAATCATATATACATAGCCTCTTAAATTAGAACTTAAAATCCTTTTTCTGTTTAAAACATAAATACAACTACACATGGTGAATAGGAGGAAGAGCTCTACTAAGGTTTTGGCTTTCCTTGTAAGTGCTTGCTTGTGTCAATTGTTTGTCCTTGCCACTATTTCATGCTGCATTTCAAAGTAGGGGTCTTCCACATTTATTGTTGTATTTTCTTAAGTTATTTTTGTCTTTCAAACAATTTAATTTTTATAATTGACTACCAACCTTGGTGGACCAACAATTGTTGAAATTGTTTGAATCCACATGTTGATAATGACACCTCCTAAGTGGCCTCACAAATTCATACCCAAAGTGGTACATGAGATAAATCATGTGTTCCTAATGTTATTTTGTCTCTTCGTGACTTTGATAATGCATGGAAATGGCTTAAGAGTTGTACTCTAGTTGGATATTTTTTGGGTAGAATAACTTATTATGTGGTTTTCAACCTATATTATTTGAATTTTCAATAAGTTATGATCAATGTGTTGGCACTTTATAGCGAGGGTGGCCTCCACCATGAAATGTCAGGATGTTGAATACAATGTGTCCACTATTTATGACAAGAATAGAATTATGCCATCATAAATTGTCACCCATGACAATTTCACTTTATGTTTGTCTGCCCCTTAAATTATTGGACCTAATTGAGTATTTAATTTCCTAAATTATGCATTCTATGGCCCATTTTTAAAAATTTCCAAGGAATTGCAAGCGAGAATCAATGGCATTTATCTTATACATTGCTCCTACAACTAACTATCCTGGAAAATACGTCCAGGATATTCACACCCTAGGCATGAGTGTCCTATTTTCCCTCCAAATTAAAATATGTCAATTGTGACAATTTAATATTTGAAATTCAAGTGTCTAAAGTCAGCCATCAAGATTTAATTTTTGGGAAATTGAATAAATGCCTATAAATACCTAGTTATTGTATCATTTGAACATCAACTAGCAAGAGGTGAACACTAAGGGTAATAACTATCATTTAGAACAAGTCAAGAGCAACATTTTAGAGCTTTATTATAGCAATTGAAGATCCAAGCATCATGTCAAATCTTATGTGAGTTTATGTATGTTAATGTTATCATTGTTTTGTGAAGGCTAACACTTTTGTAGGCCTCCAAAGAATTCAAGCATCCAAGGAAATTAGCCAAGCAAGATCCACAACCTTGAAGTGATGTGCATGACTTCAATCCTTCAAGGAAGCCATTGAAGGGTGGTGAGTTGCAACACTTTGTGATTTTATCATTCTTTCATATCCATTATTATTTTATCATTGAAATTACCATTATGGAAGTGGAAGTTTGATTGAGGTAAGCCCCTAAATGGACCAACATTTCCTCTCTTTGTGAATGTGCAAATATCAGGTTTGAAGAGGATTGAAAGGAGTTTGAAGACAAATTATTCATTGTTGTATTTAGAGTCCTACATCTTGTCAACTAATGAAAACTTAGTTACAAAAGTATCTGACAGTGACCATACAAATTTGCAAACAAGAATTCGAAGCTTAGATCCAATATTAGAGGATTGCAAAAAAAAATTCAAAAAATCCCTACAAGGACACTCATTTCCTTGTCGTGAGTTTCCTCCAAAATCAGGCTCAAATTTGCAGGACATGCACACAATACTCTGCCTTTCTCAAATATGTTTTCCAAATCTTTGTTATAGTTTTCCAATTATCCAAATCTTACATTTTTAGTCTAAGACATAGTTTAATAGGTTTATTTGGGGCAATTCAATTCCAATCCATTTCCAAGACTCAAAAGGATTAGATACAAGTCTGATTGACTCACCTTCATGGTTGAAAGCCAATCTAATTGCCTTGAGGATTTGTATCCTAATGAAATCCTAGAAATGATGAAATTAACCCTAGGTTTTGGATATTAAAATTAAGGGATCCATTTTTCTACATTTCAATACTGACCACATATATATCGAAAATCTATTTATTCTTTAATTTTTTATATTAATTTTAATAATACAATGTTATTCATAAAGTTTATAATTGATATTTTATAATTTTCTTTTTTCTTATATATATATATTTAGTGTTCAGTTTTAATATTTTCAAAATTTTATATGATTCTTTTATATTTGAATTTCTTATGTTTATCTATTTTTATTTTATTATAATTATTTTATTTTGATTGTTTCACTTTTATGAAGTTTTATTCTTTATTATTATTTTTTCTGTTTTCTTTGTAAGTTTTAGTCATGACTTGTGAGGTCATGGATTAAGCAATACATAGTTGTTCCTTCTATATTTCATAATTGTGATAATTTTTTTAGTTAAAAAAAGTCATTATAATTTAAAAATGAATTGTTATAAGCCAATATTTAATTTCAGCCACTTAAAAAATTAGATGCATTTGAGAAGAAGCCAAATGTTGTAGCTTAATGAGATAATTGATGGCATATATGATTTGTAAAAGATACATCTTAAGGAGTTACATAGGATTGAAAATAGATTAGATAAATATTTTTCAAATCTTAAAGATCCCAAACTTATGAAATGAAAGGTTATTTATTGCTAGTTTTTTTAAAGTTTTATTTGGCTTTCAAGGAGTTTAATTTTTTATAACTGAGCACCAACCTTAGTGGAACAACAATAATTGTTGGGATTTTTTGATGGACATGCCAATAATGGAACCTCTTAAGTGGCCTCACAAATTCATACCAAAATTCATACATGAGATAAATCATGTGTTCCTAATGTTACTTTATTTCTTCATGAATTTGATAATGCATATAAATTGGCTTGAGAGATCTACTCTAGTTGGGTATTTTGTGGGTAAAATCCCCTCTAAATGTATGTTGAAGACTTGGTTTGATTCCACCTAAGTACCTCATTGGTTCCACATAAAATCTATTTGAAATGTCACCAAGGATTATTTACTTTTTGCTATTTAGATTAAAGGTGAAATTGTGATGACTATTTTGAACATGGATCTTGATATATTCATAATTCTTTATTGGTATTTCCCTCCATGGACTTAATAACTTTATGTCTTTAACAAAAATACCATATGGGTTCCTATATGGGTTGGTTTTTTTGGTCACCATCTACCTTTTTAGTATTTCATCAATCATATTGCAACCTCTCTAAGCCATCTTGTTCATGAGAAAGATATATTTTTCCACTTATCCCTAAAAAAAGGTGTATCTTTGTTTAATAGAAAAAGTGGGGTTTACCACCATGAATGAACAAGATGATAAACCACCAAATCTTTTTCTTATGAAAACACTCAATTATGAGGACTAAAAGATGAAAACAACAACTAGAAATGATTCCTAATTGTTATAGCAACAAAAGGGTAGGCTTTAAGAGGATAAAAATATGTGTACCTTGCTGGAAAAGTGTTGTTTCAAGGCCCACTGAGGACTCATTCGCCTTTAGTGGCGAATGGGTCCTTGTTAGGGCTTCCAGAGAGTGCCTTCTAGGTTTTGTTCCTCTAAATACGTAACTCCAGATTCCAAATTTTCACTGCTTCAACCCTAATGAGGACTCATTCACCTTTAGTGGCAAATGGGTCCTTTTAAGATTTCAAAAAACTAATTTCTAGGTCTTGTACTTCAATGTCTACACTCTCAATTCCCAACTTTCTAGCTCCCAAAAGTCAAAAATTAATTCTGTAGAGCTCTTTCCATGCTATTGCAATGTAGATGACAACTTTTGCATCTTGAAAATTTTCATAATTTGATTCCAATTTGGTCCACTTGATCTTCATCTTGTAATGCAAATCTTGAATCTAACATGTAGTGGCCATGAAAAATGTAGATCTTGATTTCAAGTAATGCTTGCAAGAAGGATCTTTAATTTGCTACATCAACAATCTTGGCTCAACAACATGAATGCATGCACTAAACCCTTGACATGATGAATTGACCTTGAATTGCTACAATAAACTCTAGAAATCTACTTTTTGATGTCTTGTGAATGCTCTTGTGAAATCCAATTTTCTATAAGGATGCTCTCTCAAAGTTGCTAGGTGAAATAATGTGAATTAACCTCTTATTTATATTAAATTCAGAGATTAACCCCGAAATTCAAAGAATTCAAGTCAACCTCAGATCTAGGTCTTAAAATTATAAGGTTCCTGCCACACTTAAATTAAAAAAGAGGGGTCCTGTTAGGGTGATCCCACAAAGCTGGTTTACAATTTCTGGGAGATTCTGATTTTTGTTGAAATCACATATTTTTAGAAAATATAATGGTTTAAGCCTTTAAAATTTCTATTTAAAGCATTCCAAATGAAGATGGTTTGATCAAACTACCTTATATCAAACCCTCTTGGATAGAACCCCACTAGTTTTAAACCATACCCATAACAAAGTCTCTTTTACACCTATCAAAATGCTGATAAAAAACAACTTTTGATTTACCTTTTGGGGGATCAAATGAATTCATTCAAAATTTATTTTTTATGATTATGTAGTACTTATTATAAGCTTCCCAAAAAGTATAATTTTAAATAAATTTAATTTTATTATTATATTTATTTTTTTATTTCTTGTGAATGTAGGTTTTTCACCAAAATCAAGCTCTTTGTTCTGCACATGTGGAAAA
>VDFB02296515.1:0-31465 GCA_007258455.2 Sequoia sempervirens | reverse complement strand
AGGCTAAGGAAAACAACCTTATGGAAAGATACAAATGACTTGTAGTACTAAGGAACATAACCTCAAATAAATATATAAATTACAAGGACTTATTGAGGAGACTCACTATCTAATAGTAAGATACATGAAGATATAGAATTACAACATATGTCAACAATACACTCTTGACTAAGGTGTTAAAGCTCATATAGTTATTGTTTTTCATGACTAACTTCACCAATCCATATTTTCACACCACCACTCTCTCTCATATGTTGAACCTAAAATTTTCTTTCATTTATATTCTCCATAAGATCTTAAAGCATCAATTAGGTTGGCCAAAACATAATACAAACAATGATTCAAAAAATTCATCCACAAAAAACATAATGTGGTCCTATCTAGGTGATAGAGAGGACCAAAAACAACTTATTACAACTTCCAATGTGATCCCAAACAACACACATGCTATCACACATTAACCCAAGTTGGAAATAAGGAAATGTGAAGATAAAACATGTAGCACATTACCAATTGGCCCAAAAACACATCTTCAAGTGAATTTACTCAATGTGGTTCTCAACAAGATAGGTCAAGACCAAAATACATCGTAACACAATTTCATATGTTAGTGCAAACCCTCAAGCACATAGTGCAAGCAAGATAACAAGCCTTGCTATTTAATCATCCACAAATTTCCTAGAAGATCAACTCAAAACCATATGTGGCACCAAAGAGATCTACCACTAACTTGTGGATCATAAAGATATGTTCCATGAACATCCAAAAACACTACTAGATACTTCTTTCACACTATCATGCCACAAATAGCCACTGTAAACCAAAAAAATAGAACACTTCATGCCAAAAGCATAAAATACAAAACCATAAGATATAACATTCCTAGATCAAATTTTAGAACACTTCATTACATGAAAACAAAATTTAGAAATCACACAAACAATGAGAGCATGCCCACCAATCTAGGAGCATAAACATCATTATGGAGAAATGCAGAGGATTTTTCGGACCAATCTAGACAACCAACAAAACTGTCAATACACTGCAAATATGAAAGACCTCCTTGACAACACCGATGACCTAAAAATATAGGAGTAAACATCCACATAACATAAAAAATAAATACCAAACTGCAAAACTATATCTCTAAAGGTATAGGAATATGGAGAATTCTCCCAAATAGTCTTCAAAGCAACTTACTGTAGTAGAAACTTTCACGAAAATGTAGAGACCATAACTTTCTTTCAAAAACACATACTTCCTCAAGAAAAATAGGATAGATCATATATCATACTAGATACCATCAACAACATCTCTCCAACTTCAACATTACTTATAATCCTCATCTTAAAGCTTCATCATGATATCATCTCTATTTCCAGCAACCATACATAATGCAACTCTAATTGTCATTAAACAAGGCATGACATCTAACCTTGAACTTCAACAACTCATCCAAAAAAGGTATGACTACATCCATCCATGAATATTGTTACAATAACAAAATATCCTTCCTCAACTTAGTGTTGTGCCCTATAATTCTAGAACCTAATCATACAATAGCTACAACTACAAGTATGAAAATATTGGACTAGAAATTGTCTAAAATTGGACACAGTGAACTAATAGTGTAAACAATGGCTACTTACACTACTTTGGCCAAAGTTTCATATAAAAATTTATTGATTCACCCACTATTCTAGCTTTATTTTTTTAATTACCATTCATGTACTATGCTTGAGAAATTCCCTCCATTGGGTAACCATTAACCCCAGGAATAGCCTATCACTTTTATATCATTAACTACAAATAGGAAATTCTCTCCATTGGGTAAACTTTAACCATAGGAACAATCTATGTTTATATCATTCTTACTAAGTAACTCAAGTAACTCCTACTTATTGAGTAACCAAATATCATAATGACACTTCATTGAATGATTCTAGTACCAAAGGCATAATCCCATCTATAAAAGTCTCCAATCAATGGTTTATTCTATCGTTAAATGACTCCCTTCAAGAGTATCAACAAATAACCTAAAAATAAAAGTATAACCTTCAAAAAGGAATGACTTTACTCAAAGTATAATCTTATCAATAAATGACCTCAATCAAAAGAATAATCATAACAATAAATGAATCATTCAAAAGTATAGCCTCAACAATAAAAGACTCTATCAAGAGAGTGTATTCT
Organism: Sequoia sempervirens; assembly: GCA_007258455.2. NCBI lineage: Eukaryota > Viridiplantae > Streptophyta > Pinopsida > Cupressales > Cupressaceae > Sequoia > Sequoia sempervirens. The sequence goes on along the minus strand of VDFB02296515.1, from coordinate 29,272 downwards.
CATAAAAAAACTATCCAAAAGGTATATTTTCATCAATAAAGTACTTCACATCAAAGGTGTAAAACAGCCATTCAAGTAAAAATTCCAACTTAATAGGGTAATTCTAGGTCTATGGTTCCAATTCAATAGTAATTCCCAATTTCAAGTGATCAACTTAATCTCAAAGGTAAATTTCAGCCTTAGTTTACCCCATTCCCTGGATAATATCAGTAATAAATGGACAATCCAATCGTGTAGGTTAATCACAACCTATGTGCTATGCTATCATAAATAATCAAGTAAATATCTCAACCCACTCGATTATTCACGGACTAGGTTTTCAATGAATAATCAAGTGAAGCAACAATCAAATGATCATTCAAGAATAATCAAGCTCTTATGGCTCAATTTCACAAATAACTTATGAATAAATTAAATTTATATGTTTATCAAAAGCTTGTGTTCAAACTTATATGGAATTTATTTTATGTGCAAATGAATGCTCATTTAAATATTTTCTTTATAAGTTGTGTAGACTTAAATGAATCTAATAAGGTGAAACTTTAGGCATAACCATTTTCTTGCAAAGGATGGTGAGAACAAGGACTAATCTTGGAGAGATCCAAGAAGTTGGACAAGGTTCAGTGGGTGTTGAAGCCAAGTTGGATCAAATTTTGGCTATCATTCACAAAACCAATGCAATGTTGGGTAATCTTGAACAAGAAGTAAGAGAAAAAGATAGAGTAGAACAAGAGGTTCTAATTAATGAAGAAGCCCCTATTAATGAAAATGAGGGAGAGAATTTTCATGATCATAGACAGACTCAAGAACATGAGAATGAGAATTTACACTCTCAATTAGAAGGAACTAGTAGGAAGTGTTTGGAAACTAAACTTTCTAGGGACATAGGGAAAATAACATCACCTAAATTCAAAGGGAGTACTATCGGAGAAGAAGTTGAGGCATGGATAATACAAATGGAAAAATATTTTGAGATAAGGAACTACTTTGAGGTTACAAAGGCTATCTAGGGAGCCTATCAGTTAGCAGGAGAAGCCTCTAATTGATTTATGAACAAGAAAATGTAACTTGAGCTTAGTTCATTGAAGCTGACTAGGAATGAGTTCGTGGATACATTCCATAAAAGGTGGATACCCCAACACTTTTTTGACTAAAAGCTTAATAATTTCTAAAATCTTAAGCAAGGGGATATGTCAATTAATTAGTATTGGGAGAATTTTACTCGTTTATTAAGGTATGTGCCAATGTACCAAAAAGATTAGTTTTTCCGTATTAGGAAATTCATTATGGGATTAAATGGGTAGATAGGTGGGGAGGTAGATGTGCATGGTCTAGCCAATAAGTATATAATTTATGAGAAGGATGTTAAGAAAGAGCAGAAGCTCAAAGCCATCTCATCCTTCCATGAGAATAGGAACTAAAAGAAGTTTGGAGGAAGCCAAAGTAACTAAACTCCAAATAAGTTTAGTGGAGTGCAAGATTCACAGAGGAAAGGAGGTCAAGGATCTTGCAATAATTGGAGTGAACCAAGGAGGGATCACAGAAGAAATAATCTCAATAACAATAATACCAATAATTCTAGGGGAAATGCAAGTAATTTTAGAAAGGCCATAATAGTAAGAGGACATGTGATGGGATGTTAAGCATTGGTGGAAACCATTTTGTTAAAGATTGTCCCAATAATGCTTCAGGACCTCAATCTCATGGAAATTCTCTTCCACCTCAATGATTTTTTTTCTAGCAAAGGATCTATGTTGCGGTGGACAATTGTCAAGTGGAGTATCAAATTACTCCAATGGAGAATCCAAGTATTCTATTTGGTATACCCATCTCTATACTTATTGATACTGGAGCAACTAAAAAAAAAAATTCACCTAGAATAGTTAATCAAATAACTAGAAAAGATAGATTTATGGAAAATTCATGGGTTTTAGAATATGCAAACCAGACAAGAGCAATAGTGGAACAATTCTTGTTAGAAGCTAAGGTTGAACTTCCTTGTTTCTCAACTGAGGTTAATTTGTACATAGCACCTTTAGGATCCTATGATGTTATCCTAGGAATGAACTAGCTTTGGAAACATAGATCCAAAGTGGATTTCCATGCCAAAATTGTAGAGTGCTTAGATGATTTAGGAAACTGGGTGACTTTGCAAGGAACGCCTAGGGAAGCCAAGTTGCATCAAATATCTACAATACAACTGCATAGGGTGAAGAAGAAAGGTTGTAAACTCTTTGTAGTTAAGTTAGAGAAACTTGAGGAATCATTTTCTCAAGATGACAAAGTCTTCAATGGTTCACAATTCCATCCTAAAATAGAGGAAGGTGAAGTAATGGTAACTAGAGAAATGGATATGGAGAAATATCCCATCTTGCAAAAATTTGCAAATGTATTTCCAGAGGAGCTACCTAGAATTCCACCTAAAAGGGTATTTGAATTTTCTATTGGTATAGTTCCTATACTGAAACCTATTTCCAAGGTACCATATCGAATGAAAACAACTGAATTAATGGAGCTAAGGCACAACTAGAGGAGTTGTTATCTAAAGGTTTGATAAGACCCAATGTTTCACCTAGGGAAGCATCAATAATCTTTGTAAAGAAGAAGGATGGTACATTGTGATTGTGCATAGATTATCAGATGCTTATTAAAGCTATGATAAAGAACAAGTATCCATTGTTGTACATTGATGATCTCTTTGATCAAATACAAGGAGTAGCTATGTTTTCTAAAATTGATCTACGGTCAAGATATCATCTGTTAAGCATCAAAGATGATGAAATATTCAATATTTCTTTTAGAACAAGATACAAATATTATGAGTTCACGGTCCTACCATTCAGACTTAAGAATACTAGCCACATTCATGAACCTAATGCACAACATGTTTAGGCATTGTCTAGACAAGTTTGTCTTGGTTTTCTTGGATGACATTCTAATTTATTCCAAGAATGAAGAGGATCATTGAAAGCACTTTTAGATAGTTCTTCAATGGGTAAGAGAGCATCAATTATATGGGAAACTTTCTAAGTGTGTGTTCTTTCAGAAGAAAGTGCAATACCTAGGTCACATAATCTCGGCTGATGGAATTTTAGTGGACCCAACCAAGATAAAGCCAATTTTAGATTGGCTTGTACCTAAGAATGTGTCTGAAGTCAAAAATTTTATGGGTCTAGCAGGATACTACTAGAAGTTTGTTTCAAAATTCTCAAGTATCCCTTTTCCTATTACTTAATTACAAAGGAAAGAAAATAAATTTGAATGGATAGAAAAATGTCAAGTGGCATTTGACATACTCAAGGAGAAGTTGACTACTGCTCCAATTTTGAAGGTACCAAATCCTAATGGATATTTCACTATCATTGTTGATGTGTCATGAGAAGATTTGGGTTGATTATTAATGGAAGAAGGGAAAGTTATTGCATATGAATCAAGAAAGCTAAATCCCTACAAGAAAAATTATGCACCGCATGATTTAGAGCTAGAAATAGTGGTTCATGAATTGCAAATGTTGAGGCATTATTTTATAGGAAAACCTTTTGAGTTAAACACCAATCACAATGGATTGAAGTATCTATATACTCAACCCAATCTAAATGCACGTTAGAGAAGATGGTTGGATTTGATATCAAACTATGACTTCAATATCAACTGCATTAAAGGTAAATAAAATCAAGTTGCCAGTTCCTTGAGTCATAGATGACATATTGCCTCAATAGTATAATTCAAACCAACTTTAAAATCCAAGTGTTGTAGAAATGCAAAGGATATGATTTCTATGAGCAAGTTATCCAAGCACTCTTAGAAAATCCACAAGATGTAAGGTACAAAGGATATCACTTTGAATCTAATGGATTGTTTAGATTTAATGGAAGAGTGTATGTACCCAACTCTATAAAGTTAAGGAACTTAGTATGGAAATAAGTTCATCAAGCACCTTATTCAGGACATCCAGGTGTGAAAAAAATGTTGGCAGATGTGATTCCATTGTATTTTTGGAAAGGGATGAAAGGAGATACTACAAGATTTGTGGCTAAATGCTTAGAATGCTAGAGTGAAAGTTGAACATCATCATCTTGCAGGATTATTATATCCACATGATGTACTTGAAACTAAATGGAAAGTTATCAATATGGAATTTGTGTAAGGATTACCTATGTCAAGAAATAGGCACAATGGTATTCTAGTAGTAGTAGATAAGCTTACCAAGGTAGCAAACTTTATACAAGGGAAACTTAAATGATGGAGCTCCTATTATAGCTCACAAATTTATGCAAGGGTTTTTTAGGTTGCAAGGTGTACCCGAAAATATTATCTCTGAAAGAGATGCACATGTCACTTCTAGGTTTTGGAAAACCTTATTTTCTACACTTGGAACTCGATTCAATACAAGTTTATCTTATCATCCAAAAATGGATGGTAAAACAAAAAGAGTAAAACAAGTACTAGAAGACCTAATATGAATGTATTATATGGATCAAAAATACAAGTGGAAAGATTACTGACCTTTAGTGGAATTTTCATACAACAATTCCTATCATTCAACAATTAAGATGGATCCTTTCGAAGCATTATATGGCCAAAAATTTTGAACCCTTATAAGCTAGGATAAGCTTGAGGATAGAGTAAGAATTGGTCCAAATATTTTATCCAAAATTTAGGAGTGAGTTAAGGTAATTAAGAAAAGGCTAGCTAAAGCTAATGATAGGTAGAAGAGTTATGCAGATGCTAAGCGGGCACCTAGAAATTTTGTAGTAGGAGAGAATGGTTTGTTATGGGTTAAGCCTCATAAGAGTTCCATTAAGTTTGGAAATTCATCAAAACTATCCCCACAATACATGGGCTCATTTGATATTCTCAAGGAATTAAATCCCATTGCTTACTGAATAGTGTTGCCACCATCTCTTGCTTGAATGCATAATGTTTTTCATGTCTCATACCTAAAGAAGTATATACTAGGTGATAATCATGTAATTGACTGGAATGATTTATGGGTACAGGACCTCAGAGTGGTAACAACCAAGCCTCTCAAGGTGCTTGAAACACGTAAGCTTCACTTGCACAATAGGGAGGTTCTACAATGAAAAGTCCAATGGGACTAGTATGTAGAAGATTTTTCCACTTGGGAGGATTACACTGAAATTAAGCAAAATTTTCCACATATTTTACATGCTTTTGTGAATGCTTGAAAAAAATGATGTGTTTTTTTGTTTTATACTATGTTAGCTACATAAAATCATTAGGGATGATGAATCACAAGGGGGGAATATGCTACACCACATTTTGTTTTACCTATTTACTATTACTATGGTTGGTTAAAATATTAAATAAAAGGATGTTCTTGTATTTTTTATTGGAAAACATGTTTTTGTATTGTGACATATATTGTTTGGAAAATGATGAAAGGAAGTTAAATAATTTAATTTTATGATTAAATGACAAGAATGTTGATTCAATTTGGTGTTCTTATTATGAAATGACTATATGTAGATGATCATTTTGATGAACAACTAACTAACACTTCAATGTTCTAAGTTGAATGCAGATACATGGATAAAGCCTCCAAAAGGAGGGAAAGTATAACTCAAGAGAAGTGATTGGTTAGTTAACCCCTAAATGAAGCCTTATTGAGCTTTTTCACACACACTTATAGATTGGTTTAGTTGATTCGTAGTTCTGAAAAATTGGTAAGTTATCCCTTAGTTTCTGTTGTGGTTGAATTTGGGAAGGATTTTTTAATGTTTTTAATGTTATTGTTGTGATATATTTAAATTTCCTTTTTGCTTGTGATTTTTGCTTTTATGTTCTTTAATTAATCGATAATATATATATACATGGTGAAAGGAAGAAAATCATCGCTCTATGGTTTAGGACATAGAACAAGCTTTCTTTGCTTCTCATTCAAGGAAAACCTAGAGATCTCAATCCAAGGATGGAATGAGGGAAAGAGATATGAAATAGGTATTTCCTAGGGTTTTATTAGAGACTGAAAGGGGGTTCACCACCAAGATAGGGCTTGGAAAGACATGAAATGGATGCAACATGCAAAACCTAACTAGATGACCTAGGAAATGAAACTAAAATGCAAAATAATAAACTAAGAATGAGTAGAGGTGCACTTGGAAGAAGTATTACGAAAAAAAAGATCCAAAACCTTGAAATATTGTTTAATTCCCACTAGGGCTCATATGCCATTCTAGGAAATTTAGTCCCAAACTAGGGTTTCTATGCCAAAAATTGGAATCTCACAATGGTCGATCTGAATTCACTGAAATCTAGAAAATGTGCTATACTAGGACTCATATGCCACAAGTGTCATATTAGTCCCACTCTACTTTTTTAGAGGTTCGAGACCTAAATCTACTCTCCTATCTTTTCTCTTCCTTCCACACTTTTTTTTTGGGTCTGAAACTCTGATTTGCAAGTTGTAGGTGACTTTCCATGAGGATGACAACCTTGCGACAACTTGAAAACTTCTCTCAACCTTGCAACTTAATCCTTAAATATCCTTTGAGCTCCAAGACACCTAGATCTAAAACCACACATGTAGAGAGAGAAAAAATTGTTGATTGTTAGGAAATAGGGGTTTTCCTTGGTCAAACCCCATTTAGATAATTAAACCTTGTGATGAAACAATGAAATATGAAGATGAAACATGAAATATGAAACATGAACAATGAGACCTTGAATGATGTTGTAAGATGTAAATCAAAGATCTAACATGAAGTGGCCATGTAGAATGTAGATCGTGATCTTGAATTGGATATGAAACATTGCTTGCAACTGGATCTTTAATGCTACATCACAATACTAGCTCAACAACATGCTTGATGCATTATGATCATGACATGATGGTGGATTTTGAATTGCTACAACAAATGATAAAGAAATCTACCCTTGAATGCCTTAGAAATGCTCTTGTAGACTCTCTTGACACTCTTGTGAAGTCTTGGAATGATTAACTCTTGATATATTAGGTTTATATCATGAATTCTTAGTGAAATAATGATTTGAGACCCTTTTTATATAGGAAATCCATCCAACTTATCGTTCATTAGATCCCATAGACTAAAATTCATGAAATTTAAACTTAAAACCCTAATTTCCTACTCAAAACCCTAAAAAAGGGACCAAATGGGACTCACATGCCACTTGTGGCATATAGGTCCTATCTAGATGGTACTCATATGCCCAAGGTGGCGTATAGGTCCCACCAAGCTTTTTTAGGTGGAGGAAATGTCGGGGGGTTGAAAAATTAAGTATATTTTTTATTATGTCGAGATCTTGGTTGAAATAAGCCTTGGGATGCATAATATAGGGCCTTAGGGGCCTATTAACGATGATATGAAGGTCACAAATGCAAGAGGGCCCAAAACTTAATGTGAAAGTGTAAATAAATACAATTTACAACATTAAATTAAGGAAAAATTAGGTCAATTTAGCTTAAAATGGCCCTAAATCCAATGTGAATGTGTAAAAAATAGTACAACACTAGATCAAAGTGACATTAGGCTCATTTTAATGTTAATCATTCTCAAACTAAGTGTGAAAATGTAAATAGTGAAATTTTTCTACACTACATATGGTATGTATATATATGTATACATGTACCTATCAATGATAGACCTATACCTGTGAGTTGATACATACATGAGTATACATAGGTAGATGTACCTACACATACTCATGGATGGAATTGTTCATGGGCATAATAATATCGAAAGGATAACAAGACATGTATATATACATCATGTGTATATGTATATTATCAATGAGTTTGTAAATATGTACTATTATTTGTATAAGGAATTATATATATAGATATATGTATATATACATATATACACACATAGTAAGTGTATCAATATATTTATGCGTATATTTATCTATGTATATCTATATATAAATACATATAGCTTATTATGTTAAAACAATAACATATATACATGCTATCAAAATATCAAATGATATATTCTAATACTATGATGAATTGATAACTATATATAATTATATATATGTTTTGATATTATTTAAGTGCTACTTATTATTTATAAAGCATTGTGAATACAATGAAATAAAGAATAGATTTATTGGCATAAAAAATTTAGGAAATACATAAATGATAGTGTAGTAAAAAGTATGTGCTAAAATACAATGTAATGAAAATTATTAATGAGTCGATCAATATGCTATAGCAACACATGAAGTTTGTATAATTGGTCAAAAAATTTATGATGTTTTTAAATGAGAATAAGTCACTAACTTAGTCTTTTTAATAGCAACACCAAAATGCATGATGGAAAGAATAAGATGGCACCAAAATATGAATCAGTATTAATTTTAGTAGACCAATTTACTATGAGTAGTCTAGCGATGGAAGACTAAGTAAAGGATAGGATAAGCCTTGGTTTTGATGGAATATTTAGAAGTCAACTTATTGGATTTTACCTTGCATTTCTATATTAAACTCTTGTCTTTTTTTCCAACGATTTGATGTTCTTCCTTAACGAGTAATGTTTTAGAATTCTACCACTAGGTTAAGTTATTTGCTGAGTTGAACCATAAGGCTGAGATGTGTCATATTACAAAGCTTGATAATAGTTAAAGAATTCTCTTAATTTTGTATAAATAGGGGTGTGGGATACATCATTTGGATGCATTATTTTACCTGCATTATGTTGTTTTCATTTTTAGTTTTTATTGAGTTAGTTGAGAGTTGTTGTGAGGATATTTTACACAGTTTTTGAAGTATTTCTAAGTGTGGATTAGGGAATTGCTACTGAATTTTGGAGTCGATTGTGTTTGGAAGTCAGTTTGTTTCTTTGGAATTAGTATTATCAGGCATGTTATTTTTCCCACTTACATTCTTTAGGTTTGAAAATATTGTATGTTGATATTTGATTGGAAAGGTAATTGAATTGCTAGAATAGGAAAAGGATGTGTTATTAGAAGAAGCTTATTATGTTTTACTTCTTTATGTACTTTTCTTCAATGTTTGTGCATACTCCATAATAAGGAGTGATTGTTTGTACATACTCTATAGATAAGGAGTGCTTGTGATCTTAGTATTATACACTAGGAAAGGATGAATCTATGATAGCTTATATTGTTTTCATTTCAAGTTGTTGAGTGGAATTGAACTATAGAGAGTTCTTTGATTACCATCAAATTAGATTACCATTGACAATTATAGTAGGCTATGTGTTTATGAGGAATTCTTTAATCATAGGTTGTTCCTAGGGTTAATGATTTTCCAATGGATGGAATTTCCTAAGCATAGTACATGAATGGACATTGAACAAATCGAGATAGTATAGTGGGTGAATGGATGACTCTTTTATATGAAAATTTGGCCAAAGTAATGTAAGTAGCCATTTTTTACACTGTCAGTTCATTGTATCCAATTTTAGACAATTTCTAGTTTGGGATTTTCATACTTGTAGATGTAGCTACTTTATGATTAGGTTTTAGAATTGTAGGGCACAACAGAAAGCTCAAGAAGGCTATTTTTTTTGGGGGTTTCCAACCAATTCCTTCATAAAAGGGTAGGGCCATCTTGCCATATGTGGCAGATGTGTAGGGGACTACATTTTAGTCTTTGATTGGTGGAAAATTGCTTGAGTTATGCTTTTCCTCATTAGTTGGTGGCTGAGATTTGTAGGGGATTTCTTGGACTATTTGTTACTACGTGCTAGTGAAGCTCAAGGAGCTATGTATGTTTTCTTATATCCATGTTTGTGGAAGTTGTAATACAAATAATGTTATCTTGAGATTTTAAATATATTCAAATATATTTTCATTCAATTATAGTGCATATGGTCTTTGAAATAGAAGAAAAAAATTATTTCTATGAGTTTTGAACATAGTTATTTACTTGAGATTAAAACTTAGAGAATTTACTTTAGTTGAACAATCAGTATGTTACAAATATCAACAACTCCACTATTAGCACAACATCAATGACAACCCTAACCAATTCCAACAATCTTTGCCTTTGGAATTGATGGAAACAAACACTTTCACATTCTCCCCCTTTGACATTAAGGATAAAGGGAAAAAATATCTTCATTTAAATAATCGGCACATTCTCTCCCTTTGACAAACAAATTTTTTTCAAAAAACTATACATACTTCCCCTATTAGCAACAATCAACCAACTACCTACTCCCCCTAAGAGGTGGCACACTTCAATCTAGGAGAAAAGGATATGATGTGAATTTATCCCCCTGGATAGATGCACCATCTATACATCTAGTTAAAAAAAGGAGGGGAAATAACCTCTAGCATCCACCAAAGATACTAAAAACTATCCTTTGAAAGTGCTTTATTGAAGATGCTTGCAATCTGATCCTTAATAGGCGGGTGTTGCCACAATACTATGTCTCACTTTTGGGATGTTCTGATTTTTTTCTTGAAATCACTATATTTAGAAAAACTAATGATTGAAGTCTTGAGAGGCTCCATCCAAAGGGTTTTAATTGAATAGGGATAGATAATACCCCCTTAGATCAAACCCCCTTGGATAGAACCCCTATAGTATTAAATCATAACCACAATGGAGTCTCCTTCACAGCTATCAAAATACTGGAAAAAAACCACTTTTTCTTTACCTTTTGAGGGATTAAATAACATCATTTAAAAATTATATTTTTCAAGATTGTAGCCCTTGAAACTAGCAACATAGGTTTTTCTCTAAACATCAAGCTCTTTATTGTGTAGAGGTGGAAAAATAGTAAACCATTGTAAAAAAAATTCAAAAAATACCCATTCCCTAGATATTGATTTCCTTGTTTCACCCAAAAAAGAAAAAGTGGATTTCAATATATACACAAAAATTTAAGTTGTATGACACACACCTATGTCCAAATTATAGTTACAGTAACTTCAAAAATTATTTTTTTAAAAAATATGCAACAAAAAATTATGAAAAAATATCCTTTCCCTAGATATTGATGTTGAGAATCTATATTCTAAAAAAATAGAATTTAATATTCTATAGAACAAAAATTATGTTGTATGACACCAACGTTACTTTTTGAAAATTTTGTTTTTTGTATAAAACTAGTTATTAAAGGAGATGTTGAAATATTCATGATTTATTTCAAAAAAATTGAAAAAAAATATATTTAGAATTTAGACACAAATTGCCACAAATCACTAGTTCGCATCATCTTCAAATTATTTATGGTTTGTCTGCTATAGGTCTCATATGTTGAAGATTCAGTTAAAAATATTGATGTAAATGTCCATCTTGGGAAAAAAGTGAGACACACTATTGTGATTTCACCCAGGCACATACTCCAATCTGACTTGTTGCTCTGCAATCTTCTCCCTTAGAAAGTGATACTAGATAGAAATGTGTTTGTTCCTTAAATGTATCACTGGATTCTTGGAAATGTTAATTGCGCCGATATTATCACATAATATGGGAATGGATTCATCATATACCACCTTTATAAACTTTAGAGTTAGCTTCATCAAAATCACCTAGGTACAACAAGATGTTGCAACAATATACTCAACTTTTGTTGTGGATAAGGACACTGAGTCCTACTTCTTTTTTGAACCAAGAGACCAACCCATCTCCTAAGAAAAATTAACTTTCATTTGTGCTTCTCTATTCATCCACACATCCTTCCCAATCAACATTAGTATAAGCACTCAAAGAAAAATTATCATCTTTCTTATACCAAAAACCATAATTTGGAGTTCCCTTCAAATATTTGAATATTATTTTTATTGCCTTCTCTTGATTTTTCTTAGGATTAGATATAAATATGGATACCAAACATACTACTTGCATAATATCAATTCTAGAAGTAGTTAAGTACAATAATCATCCAATCATAGAGCTATAAATTTTGATTAACCTCAAGAGACTCATCAATCTTGCTCAAGTGACAACCAGTAATCATAGGAGTACCTATTGGTTTAGAATCCTCTATGCCAAAATTCTTCAATATCTCTTTGACATCAAATTTGGACACTTAATTTATCCAAATTTATCACTTTCATCTAAACATCCTCTTATCCGAGTTAATTAAGTAATATTACTATTATTTAATTAATATCTTTAATCTGCCAATCCTAAAAAGTATTTAATTAATATTTGGTTGCCCTCTAATCCTCTTTTGCATCAAATAGAATTGATAAATAAACTGCATTTATTTAATTCCTCACATGTCATTTTCATCTAATCTTAATCCATCTCCTGAATTTCTTCATTAAGGATGTTGCACATGCCTAAATCATGATTAGGATGTGTCACATCCTCCAACTTTTACAAGTTGGCTTTTTAATCCTAATTAGCCCCTAATTATCCTTTAATTACTAATTAATTAAGCCTAATCATTCTCCAAAGAATTTTTAATTCCTTTTTATTCTTCCTAGATTCCCTTCTTTTATATGTGAATTTTAATTCACATTCCATCCTTCCAAAGCTTCTAGAACCTTGGACTTGTCACAATCTCCACATGTGACCAACCTTGGACTTGTCACAATCTCCACATGTGACCAAGTCCCACCTTTTTGGAGCCCACCTTTTACCCTCTAGATCATTCTAGGAATGTGAATTTTTAATTCACATTTATCCTCCCAACCACCTTTCCTTTTCCCATGTAGATTTTTGAGGAATTCTAAAATTCCTCAAATGTCCCTTTCACTCCCACTTGGGGACAAGAAATCCTTTTTTGTGGAAATCCTCTCATCCCCCAAGGTGCATGTCCTTTTCCACCTCATGTACCTTTTTGACACCTCATCTCCATCTCACATCCCCTTGTCCACTTCACCCTCCACATGTCAAGATGTGAGGGCTTGTGGGTTCTCAACCCACCATAGCCCTTCATCTTAACCTTGTTGGATCAATCTTGACCCTTGAATTCTCTAGAGAATTCAAGATCCTCTATAAATACCCCCTCCTCAAGGGCATTTTGGGACACTTTTGATTTTCATAACCTTATGCTGCCAATTTTCCTTCTCAACACTTAGTCAATTTGCAACTACATGCTGCCATTTTGTGCACTCATCCAATTTTCAATCACATCCACTTGCATTTGCATCCAAACACATAGCAAAGATCTTCAATAGAGCCATCAAGGAGCACACATCCTATCTTAAGCAAGGGCCAATCAAAGGAGTATCAACTACAAAGGAAGGTAAAACTGTTTGTCTTGTGCTATCCACTTTCTTTAGTGTTTTGTCACTCTCTTTTGGCTAATCTTGAGGTGTCCTTGATATTTTGTTATTCATGTTTCTTAGTTAGATTTGCATCATTTAGAGCAGTAGAATTCCAAGGTATACAATCTCTTTGACATACTTAGCCTAAGAAATAAAGATGCCATCATCTAGTTCAATAATTTGATGCCCAAGGAAGAAAGAAAATTCACCAATCATAGACATCTCAAACTCTTTCGGCATATCTTCTGCAAACCTCTTGCACATGTTATCTCTCCACCAAAGATGATGCCATCAACATATACAACTGTCAAAATATTACCTTCCTCAACCTTAATATAAATATTACTATTTGTATTACATTTCTTGAATCCTTGTTGAAGTAATTACTTATCCAACCAAGCATATCAAGCTCTAGGAGCTTTCTTGAGTCCATATAAAGCTTTCTTGAGTTTGCACACCATGTCCAAATCTTCTAATAGCTAGAAACCATCTGATTACTCAATATATACATCTTCCTCTAAAGCACCATTCAAGAAGGCTTACTTGACATCCATCTAATAGACTTTGAGATTCTTGTGAGTAGTAAAACCAAGAAACATCCTTATTTCCTCCATTCTATCTACTTGAGTAAAAGTATCCTCAAATCAATACCTTCAACTTGTGAATAACCTTTACACACTAATCTTTCTTTGTTCCTTACAACTTCACCATATTCATTTAGCTTGTTCTAGAACACCCACTTTGTTGCTAAAACATTCTTATCAGCTGGTCTGGGAACTAAATTCCATGTTTTATTTTTTCTATCTAGCCCAATTATTCTTTCATTTCCCTCATCCAACCTACATCTTTGATAGCATCAACAAAGTTATTGGGATCCACTTTTGGAAGTAAATAAAAATTTACTTTCTCACTTTCTTTTGCAAGCCTTCTTCTATTCAACACACCTTCATTCTTATCTCTAATGATCTGATATGTTTCATGATGATTCTACACATACTTTGTTGGAGTCTTAGGAACCTTATTTGATTCTTTTATCTTATCTTCTTTCTCTTCTTCTTCTTCTTCTTCTTTAATGTAGGGAGGTATATAATATCTACAAACTCTATTTGTTGTGAGATCTAACACAAATATTCATATAATTTAACATTTTTTCTTTAATCATCTTTCCCAATCTCTTGTTGTAGCATCTATAGGCCTTTCTTGTAGTTGAGTAACCAAGAAATATCCCTTCATCACATCTTGAATCAAAATTTCCAAGGTCTTCTTCATCTCTCCTTATGTAGCATCTATTTCCAAAGAACCTGAAGTATCAAACTATGGGAGGCCTTCTGTATCATATCTCATAAGGGGTCTTAGTTCTATTGAAACTCAATTGTACTCTATTGAGAAAATAGGAAACAATTTGAACTTCCTTCCAATACATATTAGGAAGATTTGCATCTTTCATCATTGTCCTATCCATCTCTTGAACAACCCTATTCTTCCTCTCTACTACCCCATTGTATGGAGGGGTTCTAAGAGTAGAAAAATGTCTCCTGATACCATGATCTTTAAAAAAAATCAAATTAATTTGAAGTAATTTCACCTCCTCTATCTGACCTTAAGCATTTTATCTTAGCATCCATTTCATTCTCAACTTTTTCTTTAAAATATTAAACTTATTGAGGTCTTCTAATTTTTCTCTTAAAAATATAACCCAAGTCATTCTAGATTAGTCATCAATAAGTAACATGAAATACCTTTCACCTTGTTGACTCCTTATTTGTGTAGGTTCATATAGATTAGTGTGAATCAACTCCACTAGCATTGTAGTAGAGCACTCCTTTCTCTTGAAACTTGTCTTTTTTTTCTTTCATATTTGACATTCCTTGCATAATATGTTTGTAGGATTAGTTATCTTAGTCATATCTCGCATTTCATGAGTAGATTTGATATTTACCATATTATCAATGTTGATGTGTCCCATCCTATTGTGCTACAACTAACACTCATTGGATTGATCCAATAAGAAAATTCTTCCATTTGCCTCCTTTAGATGATAGAGATTTCCATTTTTCCTTGTACCTTCTGCAACTAATCTTCTAGACCCTACCTTCTTGATCTCACAACCTCTTGCATGAAATGTAATATTATATCCTTTGTTGCACATTTCACTAACACTAAGAAGATTATGCTTTAGACCTTTGACATAGAGGACATCCCTAGTCTTGTTTTTTCCATCAATTGTTATAGAACCCTTTCCAAAAATTTGTGATGACTCATCACCACCAAACTTAACAACTCCACTATTACACTTCTCAAGACTAATCTAAATCTTTCTTTGTCACTAGTCATGTGGTTAGAGCAAACACCGTCAATCACCCAAGCATTTTCTTCTTCCTTTATATGAAAGGAATTCTACATAGCCATTGAAATTTCATTAACTTTTTCATCCTACAAAGTATCAAAATTATTACATTTTTCAATATCACCCTTTTTTCCTTTCAAAAATGTGAATAGGGTTTATCATTTGAATCATTTTGAATAAAAATTACTTTCCTTATAATATATTTTTTATTGAACTTCTCTCTTTTGTTTCCATCTTATGATTCTTTATAGGGACATTTAGATGCAAAATGGCCAATTCTCCCACAATTGAAACACTTGAAAGGTAACTTACCTTTGTATTTGTCAATGCCTTCAATCTTCTGACAAATTTTTCTTCTACTTCATCAAAGTCATGATTCTGATCTTCTGGATTATCTTCTATCTTTTTATTGGTTTTGAATGTAGTTTCCTTCTTTGGAACATATACTGAATATTGAATACTTATTTAAGTCCTTAGACTCTTAAATAGTAGATACCTTATGAATATAAGCTTTAGGGAGAGATCTCAAAACTTTATTCACAATATCATCTTCTTTCACTTCTCCACCAAGACCTTTGATGATAGTAACTACTTCATCCACCCAGAGCATACAACTAGAAATATCTTCATCCTCTATCATCCTCATGGTTTCAAATATTCTCTTGAAGATTTTAATCTTGGATTTCTTTACTTTATTATCTCCTTCACAAATGATGCTCACATTTTTCCATACATCCTTAGCAAAATTGTAACTCATCACCTTCACAAGTTTTGAATCAACTAACCCACACATGATAACATTCTTTGTCTTGGAATTATTCTCATACAACCTAATCTCAACTAGATCTGTTGGAGTAGAATATTCCATGTAACCATCCTTGAAAGATTTCGAAACAGAAAATGCAAGAGAGTTTAGATGGCCTTCCATTCTTACTTTCCAAAAGGTGTAATTTGTCCCATTAAACCTAGGACCCTTGTAAGATCCATCATGTTCCATCCCAAACCTTTCCTCAAGTAGTTAAGCTTCTTTAAGGGAACTTGGATCTAATACCAATTGTTGAACACACCCAAATACTAAGAGGGGGGTTGAATTAGTATCTATCAAATATTAAACCCTTCAATAATATACAAATTCAAACTATTAACAAGTTCAACAACCCTTAATCAGATCAACAACATTTTAAAAAATTATTAGTAATGAAAGATAAGACAATGAATACACATGCATAAGACAACACCATAATTATGTGAAAAACCCAAGAAGGGAAAAACCACAGAGAGAAATCTCTCAATATAGGAAGAGCACTACTTATATAATTATAATTTTTCTTAGGGATCATTACCTATGGACTTGTAGGCTAAGGCACAAGACCTTAGTGAAATATACAAAGGAATTGTAATATTATGAAGCACAACCCCAGTGCAAGATACAAATTACAAGGGCCTACTAAAGAGACTCATTGTTTGATAGAAGGATAAATGAAGATGTAGAATTACAACATATGTCAACAATACACTCTTCTGATTGAGGCGTTAAAACTCATCTAATTCTTCTCTTTCATAACTAACTTCACCAATCCATATTCGCACACCACCACTCTCTCTCTTACCTTGTAACTGAAATGTTCTTTCCTTTGCAAGATCTCAAAACATCAATTAGGTTGGCTAAAATAGAATATAAATAATTATTCCAACAAGTTCGCCACAAAAACATTTTGCGTTGCTATCTAGGAGATAGAGAGGACCAAAAAAAATTCAATTTTCAAGGTGATTGTTATCTACTAAAATTGCACCCTTATCAAGTTGTAGAACTTGATACTTCAGAGAAACATGGGAACTTTTCCAGGTTGTGGGTCACCTAAAAATGGAAAAGAACCTCCAAAGAAGGCTGAATTCCTTTGGTATCACCTAAACTAGTGATCTTTGTAAGGAAAAGGGATAAGGAGTGCATAAAAATGAAAATTAAATCCTATGGTGATACACCAAATTGACAAGAGAAATGAGGCACTCAAGTTACACTTGAATACTGATGATGGATATCGGACTGCACAACAAGTTTCTGTACATTATGCATAAGTATTTCACAAATAAGTTTGACATGCACACACTTTTAAGAAGGAAAAGAAATTTTTCACAAATTAAAAGTTCATTTGCAATTCAGTAAAACACAATTTGTAACCTACATGATACTACTTTTTCAAAGAAAGGAATGCTAACATGAGACAAAGCTATAAGGAAATAGAAAGATTTCACGAAGTAGCTTGATCAATCACTTGAAAATGCACAATATTTTGCAAGAACCAAAAGGAAAATTGAACCATTAATGGTAACCAAGGTAAATTCTATATATCATGCTCTAAATGAGTTACAAAATTTTGCTAATCTGAGAAAGGACTGCCAAAGTCACAAACTTCTGAAAAGCATAAGAACTCTCCCAAAATGAGGAAAAAATACCATATATACAACAAAACTAAAAAGTGTCGGCCCCTGCCCTAGGGTCTACAAAAAATGAGTCGGCTATAGAAGGGTTGGCCCTCAAATCTTTTGGAATGAAGTTAATGTTGCATTCAATGTGCATCACTCTATCCATGTCAGTGAAAAGATCACCCTTAGGAGTGGCCTTCAAATCTTTTGAAACCATCGCATTAACTTATGGCCCCCGTGTCCAACCTCAAGACTTCTTTGAAGAGCTGCTTTGAATGTTCTGAAGTATGGTCATTAATGTCAATCCACTTTTTCCAACTAACATCCCAGATGTCCTTGCGGTCTCTTCCTTTCTTCTCTCCTCTTGTTCTAGACCCTTCCGCAAGTTGACCCTCTTTAAGAAGCAGCATCAGGCACCCTCTAAATTGAATTCACATCCCCTGGTCATCCATCGAACCAAAGTAGATCCATTTCATTTATGCTCTGTTGATCTTCCTCACAAGAATAGCCGCAACAGTCCAACTACAACTGGTTCACCTTCAACTTTCTCTGATTGGTTGAACACATGCCACTTAGGCTTTCCAGGTGGTCAAAGGCTACTCAAACAGAATTGCATATCGGTGGAAACTAGTCGTGTCTCCCTTATGCGATTATACTTCATAGCAATAGTCAACATAGCATACAACTATCGGCAAGAGTTCATAGCGAGCGGCCAGAGTCATATCGATATCCAAAATTCTTTCCCAGACCATCGCTATTGGCCAGACCTCATAGCGAGTCCTCAAGAGTCATATCATTGTTCTCCATCATTGGAAAAACATCCACATTCGGCAAGACACCGTTCAGTCGACAGGTCACAGCGGGTTCCCATCAGTTACACCAAAGAGTTAAATCATCAGCAAGACTCCCTTTAGTCGGCAGGACATCACCCCGAAGCCATTCTATTTCCTTGAGCTCAAACCCTTTCATTTCAACAAGACTGCATTCTTTCAACAAGACCTTCAGCGAGGTCACAATATTCTGGTGAGCTCAGACCATTTTTTGGAGACTCCACCCTATTGGTGAGATATTACCCCAAACTCATCCCGCTTTGGGGAGACTACCAGTAGTCGGCGAGACTTTTCAGCAAAGCCCCCATCTTTCGATGATACTCCAACAAGTCAGCTAGACCTCTCCCTAATGTCGGCCACTTCAGTGAGACTCCCATGTGTCGATGAGACCTCTCAAGCGAGGAGATAGATAAAACTCGTGGCAGAATTTTTTTTTTGGTGACCTAGGTATTTCAAATGAATATAACACAACAGCCAGTTGGCAAGACATCCGACTGGTCTCACTGAATTTCTTCTTTTAGGAGTTTTATGCCAAATCTGAATGAGGCATACTTTCCAATAAAACTCCTTATGAAATAGCATCAGATGTATGATTTAACCCTATAAAACAATGCCTCCATTTGGCCTTCATGAACACCTGAAACATAGATTTCCCTACTTGATTGAGTCTGCAGGTGAAAATCAGGTAACAGTGATCTCAAACAACACATACATTGGTGCACATCAACCCAAGTCAAAAATAAGGAAACATGAAGATGAAACATGTAGCACATTACTAGTCAACCCAAAAACACACCTTCCATTGAATTTACACAATGTAGTTATCAACAAGATAGGTCAAGACCCAAATACATCTTAACAAAAATTCATATGCTAGTGCAAACCCTAAAAAACATATCATAAGCAAGATAACAAGCCCTATCAGCCAGACATTCATAAATTACCCAAAAGACCAACTCAAAACCATATGTGGCAAAAAAGAGATTAGCCATTGATGTGTTGATCACAAAGAGATGTTCCATGAACATCTAACACTTCAAGATACTTCTTTCACATTGTCATGCCATAAACAACCATCACAAACCAAACAAAAATAGAATACTTCATCCCAAAAGGACATAATACACAACCATAAGATATAACATTAATAGATCAACTTGAAAAATACTTCATTACATGAAAATGGAACTATGCAAATATTTATATCAAGTCCACCAAGTTGCAAGAGTAAAAACAACAATGCAGAGAAATGCAGAGCATTTTCCAAACTAGTCTAGACAACCAAAAAAACTATCAATACACTACAAATACCAGAAACCTCCTCGGTAACACTAGTGACTTGAAAATATATGATTACAAAATCCACATAACATAAACACTAAATCCCAAATCACAAAGCCATATCTCCAAAGGTGGGGGAATGTGGAGAATTCTCCCAAACACTCTTCAAAGCAACTTCTTGTAGCAAAAAAATTCACAACATGCGAAGACCAAAAATTTCTTTCAACAACACATACTTCCTCAGGAACAACAAGAAAGAGAATACAACTTACTATATACCATCAACAACATCTATCCAACTTCAGCATTACTTCTAATCCTCATCTTAATGCTTATAATCCTCATCTTAATATATCACCTATGATGTCAGCAGCCATACACAATACAACTCTAATTGTCATTAAACAAGGCATAATTACATTTGACCATGAATATTAGAAGGTCCATTATTAGCACAACATCAATGAAAACCCTAACCATTGCCAACAATATCATAGACATATGCAACAATATCCACAAGTGTTAACATCAATGACAACCAATGACAACAATTTGTCAAATTTTGTGGTACCTAAAAGCCTTCTATATGAACCTACAAGGTCACAAAGGGTCCCTCCACAATAAACTCTGATTTTTAAAATCTATAATCCATTTTATTTTGGTGAAAATGTTTAAATGTTTCAAAAAGCGTCAATTACATTCAATAAAAAATTGCAAGAAAAACTAAAAAATTTGGTGTGTCATGATTCCAAATAGATAGGTCCAACATGTCTAGGTGGGTAGGTGAATACTAGTAAAAGTCTTGTTTCACACCCCATTTGTCTCAATCATTTTGGGCTACATTATTTTAGCACAATCTCTTAAGATCCCTAAGTGTGAAAAATTGCCAAACTATGATGAGATGTTTCTCAAAATCTGTGTAGCCTACAAAAATTTTGTTTGAAACTATAGGTACATAAAGGGTCCCTCCACAATAACCTTTCTCAATTTTTAAAATAACCATGTTATTTGACCATGAAGACAATGTTTCAAAAGTTACAAAAAGTGTCAATTGTATTAACTAAAAATTTGTAGGGAAGCATAATTTTTGTTTTGTGTGTCATGGGGCCAAAAAAATAGTGCCAATACATCCAAGTGGGA
This sequence comes from Sequoia sempervirens, assembly GCA_007258455.2. Taxonomy (NCBI): domain Eukaryota; kingdom Viridiplantae; phylum Streptophyta; class Pinopsida; order Cupressales; family Cupressaceae; genus Sequoia; species Sequoia sempervirens. The sequence goes on along the minus strand of VDFB02296515.1, from coordinate 8,074 downwards.
AAGTGAAAAATAGGAAAGGTCCTATTGTATACCTCAGTTGTCCCAATAGTTTCAGGTTATACTATTCTAGTGCAATCTCTTAAGATCTCAATATGCAAAAACAATGAACTATGACAAGTTGTTTCTTGAAATTCGTGGCACCTAGAAATATTATGTTAGGACCTATAGGTGCATGTAGGGTCACTCCACAATAACCTCTCAATTTTTAAATCTCCAAGATGTTTGACCATGGAAATAATGTTTCAAAATTTATAAAAAGTGGTAGTTTCATTAAGAAAAAGTTGCAAGGAGACATATTTTGCATTCTTCATCTCGTTGAGCTAAAAAAACTCCATAAACATGTTGGGGTGGGTGGGTAAACACTAGGGAGGCCTTGTTTCACACCTAAGTTTTTTTTATTGTTTTGGGATACACTGTGATGACTATCCTACTGTGACAATGGATTGTTCTATGGATTAGGGAATTGGTAAAATCTTGAAATTATCAAATTTATGGCTACCCAAATAGGAGAAAGAAAAAGACAAACCTAGATATAACTTTATGTGTGTCCAAATAGGAAAAAACAAAATAAATGATTAATTACAATGCTTTCATCAATTACATATATCACATTGACAAGATGTCCCCATTTCTTGATTCTATTTCTATTTTCATTTGATTAGACTATGAAAAAAGTGATCAACCAAGACCTAAACTATGATAAAAACTCATTGGAGAAAATTAAACAATAAAATAATAGGGAAATTATTCAATTACTCAGATCCAAATATCTCCATTTTACTTGTGTAATTATTCAATTATTTAATTAATCATTTATACTAAATATGGATAACAATGGTAAAACAATTTGTATTAACCAAAAATCCATATAGGCATATAGTATTGTACGTTGGTCAAAGTACAATATATGTATAAGAAATCCATATGGGATTACAACAAAGCCATATAAACATATAATGTCACATATTTATAATACAAAATATATGTACAAAAATGCCATATAGGCATACAACAAAGGACCCTAATTTGTTGGAAATGTGTGCCTCAAACAATATAGGCTGAAACCTCCATTAGAGCCAAGTCGGTGTGACATCTTCATTGTTTGGCCGACTAGCAGATTGGTAGCATCATGTTTAGAACAGGTCACTGTGACCTTGTTCCTATCTTGGCGAATGCTTTCACTGTGGAGCTATCGCTATGATAAGGAGTGTTTGGTATGACCTCTTAGCGCTCGGGAGACTTCTAGCCGATAGGTCATTCAATCAGGCATCAAGGAGACTCTTGGCTACCACGGGTTTCGGGATAACCTATGACTGCTCGGTGAGAAGTCACCACGAAAGTAAATGTCTCACCAATCGGAGTAACACAAAGGATCTCAAAGAGAGGTCTTAGCGATTGGAGGATGTCTTGTCAATTTCCTATGGCTATTGGGGTAACTTAATGATCTCGGCAAGAAGTCTCAGTGAAGGACGATAGTCTTGGCGACTGTTGATGGCTTCGTTGAAACATATGGATATCGGAATAGAGTCTCAACGAAGGTGATTGGTCTTGTCGATAGTTGTATGCTTTCGGTGTATCTCTATGTTGCTCTATGAGACCTCTTGCCGATAGTGGTATGTCTTGCCGACTATCCTTTGGAGCTTGATATGACTTGTGATCTCATCGGTATAATCTTTAATGACTCGACATGAGGTCCTGGCGAGGATGAATGTCCTGCCGATAGAATGTTTCTTTGGTGTGACTTGTGTCATCAATATGAAGTCTCACCGAAGCACAATACTCTTGCCGAATGGTAAACTCATATCTATGAGACTTTTGGACCTCGCTATGATCTCCTGGCAATAGTGATAGGTCTCGCCAACTATTTGGTGCTTCGGGGTAATATAAGAAAGCTTGTTGAGATGTCTTGACGAGAAGGATAGTCTTGCCGAAAGGAATGTTGAAGCCGATACAAGTTGTAAGCTCAATGAAACATCTTGGTGACTACGGTAACTCTTGGCGATGTTGATATGAAGTCTATGTGGCATTGGCAAGACACTATTACTGTCTCACCGAGATGCCAACATAGTGCAAATTTTGTTCATTGAGTAAGACTTTATGATGTGGCATCTCGTGGACGAATAGGAGGAGCCGAATGTGAATAGTTAGAAGTCTATTCGTTGTGATGGTTTTGCAAGGAAGTTCTATAGATAGAGATCAAGTTGGATATACTCTGAGATTGTTGATGGTGATCGGTTGTTTGGTTCAAAGGATGATTGTGTGATTGTATCAGTGTATGATTTATATTCTATGGACTGTAATGAAAAGGTTCCTATGCAATATTGTTAATGGTGAATGTTGTTGTAAACAGACACCAGAAAGATAAGTATGCCATTTGTATGTAATCTCAATTACTGTAATACAAAGTGGTTTCTCTTGGTGTGGTGGGTTTTTCTCCCATAAGGGTTTTCCCATGTATATCTGGTGTTCTTGTGTGATTGTCAAAACTCTATTTCTGTTATCTGTTTCATAGTGAATCTTAATTGGACTATAATTGTAAAATTTAAAATTACATCTACATTCTTTCCTGAGGTATTAACGTTAGGAGAATTGTTTCTGCATCTGATTTTCCTTACATAATTTAGTCACTTCTCTCTAGGGGAAGGAAAGAGATCACAAGCCACCTGTGAATGTCAACTAGATGGAGATGCATGTAATGATGGTTTCTTTTGCATCTATTCACTTTACCTCCTCTCAAAAACTATCCTACACCTCCACCTAATACAATAAAAATTATACACATTAATATATAAGTATTGAATTATAGAATAAAATATAATAGAATAATCACTTACTACATATTCATAATCACTCAGAATCATCTTTTTCCTCTATTCATTTGTAATACAAGCATGTTCATGATCTAGAGTTGCAAAGAACTATGGAAAGCATCAATATATGAAGTAAAATACAAATGATATCATTCAAATTTTCACTAGTAGATAGATAAAACAACAAATATAACATAAAATTTGCTAATCCAGATCATAGCTCTATTAAATGCGTCAAAGACGATACTATTGCATCAACACCACACTCCATTATGGTATGAATATAAGGAGTATCAATTGATGTCATCATCTAAAAAATGAAACAATGTTAATAAGTTATATGTAGGCTATTTATACCTCTAATAAAATTAATGGAGGATCAATAATGTAGGAGAAGGATAGTGCTATATTTGAGGGACATTTGATCATCTAGAGTATTTAATGCAACAATTTAAGCACAAAAAGAAAGGATAGGTAGGTGAGTTCAAAATTCAGAGAATCAAGTTGTCTCTGAGCATAAAATTATATGAGTAAAGAATTGGAAGTTTGATATAAAAGGTACATAAGGAATTTTTGATGTTATAGGTAGAACAACTAAGTTGATATAAAGGACAAGGTGTATGAGAGAAGGAGGTTGCAAGGGAGAGAAGAGCATAGGAAAATGTAGGATAGAATTGATGATAGAGAATAAGGCCATCAAGTTTGAGTAATAGACAACAAGGCATGTGCAAGATCATGAGGGGCCAAAAAGTGGCAATGAGAAAAAATGTGTTTTTACTTCACCAAAATCATGAAACAAAAAGTTGAATTTTTGTATGGGTCGACTAAAATTTGAATTTGTTTCGTAATACCAAACCAAACTGGATATCTGTTAATAATGGATATCTATTTCCCAAAAGTATTTTTCATCAATTTTATGTATTCAAAATGGACATATGTTTTGAAAAGTAGAATAAATACCCATTTTCAATGATAATTTTAATTAATTTTATATTTTCAAAACGAATATTTGTTTTGAAAATCCAAAAAATCACACTTCAGTAAAACATGCATAAATTATGTGTTACTAATGAAAATTTTGAGTTATTATAGCCATTGGAAAGGTGATTCAAAGATACAAAAAATTAATAAGATGATTGTGATAGATTGATCATAAAAAATAATTATAATCATTTTTAGTTCCTCTCTAATTTTTAAAAATTTAAATGCTCATAATTCTTGCATACAAAGTCTTTTTCATGGTTTTTTTTGCAATACCCATCCTAAATGGCTTGAAACATTAAAGAAGTAATAAATAATGAAACATTTATATTTTTTACTAAGGAGAGTAAAAAAAATCCATAAATCATCATAGAATGTCTCCTTGTTGACGTTGATCCTATGTTCACCTTTTCCCAAGTTGAACTAGGAGAACACACACACACACACACATATCTATTTAGATATCTCTCCCTCTCCCCCCTCTCTACCTATATCTACACTTTTCCCTTACTATTCATCTATTTATATCTCTCCTCTCTCTATACCTAGCTCTCTTCCTTTCTCTTACCCTCTATCTTTCTTGGGTTATATATATCTCTACATGATCTCTCCTTCTTTCTATCTATATATCTTCATGTCTCCCTCTATCCATATCAATCCATATTTCTATATCTCTCTACTTCTCTCTCTCTCTATTTATCTCCCTCTCTCTCCCTCTCCCTCCCTCTATCTATTTATATAATCTCCCTCTTCAAATTATCTTCATATCTCTTTCACTCATACACACACAAAAACCCTATTCATGCCTCCATATCTCTATCTCTTTGTATATCCCCATCTCTTCATCTCTCTCTCCCTATCTCTCTATACCTCTCTATTACTTGTCTCTAGATCACCTCCTTTATTTTTCTCTTTTCCCCTCTATCTTTATCTCTCTATCTCTCTCTTATATATATATATATATCATTATCTCTAATCTCTCTTATTCATTCTTTCTCTCTCTCTATCCCTTTCTATCTATATCTTTATCTACCTCTATCTACCTATCTCTCTATCTATCTATCGCCCTCTTCTTCTCTCTCCACCTCTCTACCTATCTCTCTCCTTTTCTCTACCTATGTCTCTCTATCTACCCACTCTCTATATATTCCCCACTCTCCCTCCCTCCTTTATCTCCCCTTTCTCTATCTCTCCCTCTTTATCTCTACCTCTCTATCTCTCCCTCTCTATCTCTCCCTCTCTATCTCTATTTCTCTCGCTATCACTTTATCTTACCATCTATGTCTTTCTATATCTATATTCTTCTATATCTCTATCTCTCCATCTCTATTACTAACTCCCCATATCTTTATATTTTTATCTCTCCCTTTACCTCTCTTTATATATATATACATATATATATATCCATCTATCTTCCTCTCTACTTTTCTTTAGAGAGAGAGGGTGAGTGGAGATAGAGAGAAGTATAAAGGGAAGGTTAAAGAGGTAGAGAGGAGAGACAAAAGAGAGATATAGAGAAATATCTAAAGGGAGAGACATGGGAAAAAGGGAGTTATTGAGTGAGAAGTACGTAGAGAGAGATCCAAAGAGGGGATATAGAGAGTAGAGAGGGAGAGAGGAAGGGAGAGGTAGATATAGAGAACAAGGGTGGGAGGGTTATAGGAAAAGGTAGGTAGAAAGAGAATAGGATGGAGATGGGGGATAAAGATAAGTATAGAAAGAGAGAAAAGGGGGTTAAGGTGGGAGTATAGAGGGAGGGTAAGGGGATATATAGGTAATTATAGAGGTAAGGGAAGAGATAGGTATGGTGGGATGGGTAGACTAAGATGTAGGGAGAAAGGGTGAGGGGAGATAGGAATAAGTAGAGAGGGAAGGAGAGAGAGAGAGAGGTATAAAGAGAGGGGGAGGGAGAGGGAGGGAGAGACAAGGAGAGAGAGGGAAGGAGGGAGAGATGGAATGAGAGGTAGGTAATGAGAGAGAGGTAGGGTAGGAGGGACATAGGAAGAAGTAGGTAGAGAGAGAGGGTGAGTTGGAAGGTGAGAGAGAGGTAGATAGGAGAGAGAAGGTGAAGAGAGGTATAGAGATACATTTAAAGGGAGAGAGAGGAGGAATTAGGAAGGGATGGAATGAGAGGTAGGTAGAAATAAATAGAGAGGGGAGATAAAGAGAAGTAGAGATGGAGGGAGGAAGGAGAGGTAGAGATAGAGAGGTAGGGTGGGAGGGATATAGGGAGAGGTGGGTAGAAAAAGATGAAGATACAGATGGGAGATAAAGAGAAGTAGAGACAGAGATAGAGAGAGGTAATTTCATCACCCTCAATCTCTCTACCTACCTCTCCCTCTATCCCTCCAATCTTACCTCTCTCTCTTTGTCTCTACTTCTTTGTATCTCCCATCTATATCTTCCTCTCTATCTATCTACCTCTCCCTATATCCCTCCCACCATACGTCTCTATGTCTACCTCTCCCTTCCTCCCTCCCTCTCTAATTCTCTCTATCTCCCCTCTCCACTTCTCTCCACCTACCTTTCACTCCATCCCTCCCTCATTCACCCTATCTCCCTTTAGATATCTCTATATATATCTCTTCACCCTCTCTCTCCTCTCTACCTCTTGTAAGGAATTTCTAATGTTTAGCCAACTTGATTTTTCATGGATAGACACTCAATTCATAGGGAAGATTCCTAACTAAATAGTTCACTAAACCCTCACAAAGACTTCATTTAATTATCAACCAAGGCTTCATAATCTTTTGGTAATGATGCCATTATATGTGCACCTAGGGACTCTACACTTCCTATATTATTTTATATAGGTGGTTTACACATGTGTATAAAAAAAAATGTTGAAAATGAAAGTAAAGAATAAACTTGATAAATAGAGTAAATAACTTAATCTTCTACCTATGCTACAAGTACTCTCAGCTTAACATTGTTACTAGTTAACTACTAGAACCCAAACTCTACAATAAAATATACCACTAACTATTATATTTTCACAACTCAACTAATTAACTACTCCGAAGGTTGACTCAAAATACTATTACAAAACACATACAACCATGAATCTATTTGAAATGAATACAACATAAAACATCTACTCTAACATTGGAAATTGAAATGGGTGGATAGTACCTTGAGTGGCCCTTGCTCAAGCTACTATTCCCACAAGATAAAACCAAATACAAGCTACTAAATAAATTGATCATGACAATAGATTGAAAAAATATTTATTACATTAAAAAAAAAATGCTCACAATATGATAGGAATCTCCAATATATTTACCCTTTAGAGATCCATATTCATTATAACAACAATCTTACCAATTGTCTGGCTAAAGCATGAAAATTGAAGATACACTTTGACTATAATTATAACTAGATTTACTCTTTGACCATTGATCCATAGATATAGGCATGGGAGGATATTTATTTGTATAAGGAGTCAAAACTAAAATTAAAATATAAAACTAAATTATAGTGTCCACTTTCCTCAAGAATAGGAGGTGAACGAGTCTTTCCAACTAAAATGTAATTAAAAGAACAACAAAAATGAAGTTGAAGTAGTACTCTTGCTCAAACGATTTTGACATAGACATAGTCAAACAATCATGTGAACATAAAAATATTGACCCCTTCTTCCTCTATCATGTTTATTCATTGCCTTGGTGACACAATTGGACCTTGTCAATGATCACCTTTTTTTCTAGAACTTCAATTCATTCATCAATCTGGACTCTCCCCTACTCCTCACGATCCTTTGGCTATGGGCTAAGTGCTCCAATTGCTACGAGTTACTAGCTGTAAATAGTTAGTTACATATAACATATACACAACATGAATCAAACACAAGTTCATATCAAATTTCATACACATTCACACATTTATCCATGCAAATACTAACATATTATAATCATATTTCCATACATCAAAAATTTTCTTAGGTTGCATGAAGAATATCAAAATATATATAAGTTTAGGAATGTATATGAAATAAACAACTTGAAATTTCTAGAAGGTATGAACTAAGGAAGACAAAACTAGTTATTAATCAGTATCATCATCCTCCCCAACTAGAGCAGTTGCTTGTCGTCAATCATTATTTCAATGGTGGAGGTTGTACTGTAAATTCATCTCTCTGAAATATGCAACTACATCCACTCATTTTATTTGTCTCAAGTAGTAACCCCCATAACATGAAAATCTCGCCCATTTGACATTTTCTACCTCTTCCTATTATGTACACCTCTCCCTTGTCCAATGTGGTACTGGATAAAGGAGCATGG
>VDFB02296514.1:0-10931 GCA_007258455.2 Sequoia sempervirens | reverse complement strand
AAGATGTGAGAGAGAGACCTTAAGCTTGATCACGTGAGATTACCCTTAGTGACCCTAGAGCTTTGATTGATTAAGAGGATGATTACGACACCGAATCCACCTTAAGAGAGGAATGGATTGATTGGGACGAGGATGATAACTTACAACACTGAATTCACCTCAAGACGGAAGCGAATTGATTGGGGTTGAAGTTAAAGACTAATAATCAACTTCAAGTGCTATAATCAATTTGGGTAACCACTTTGTAATACAAGGTTAGGACGGTTTGGCTATGGGTGGTGTTTGGCAATGTGAAAGGGTAGAGTTGTGATGTTTGTTAGGTGAGGGTATGGACTTGTGAATGGAAAATTAAAATGCAAAAGGTGGATTAAAAATGATTTGTGGAGAATGAATGGGATTTATAATGGTTAACGAAGATTTGGAACGATAGAATGGAGGTTCAAATAGATCAAATGGAGGTTTCGGGAGGCTTGGAATGACAAAACGGAGGCTTAGGATAATGAGATAATGGTTGGGAATGATTAAATGATGGTTTAGAGGCTAAACGGATCCAAATGGGGCAATTTCGGGTGCTCAGGAGGGCAAATTCGCCCCTCTACAGCAAAGATCAGGGCGTTGACAGCAAAATCAGGGGCGTAGACAGCTTTCTGCAGTAAATTAGGGGCGCTGCCACCTTTCTGCAGTGAAATCAGGAGTTACACCTTCGCGTTGAGATCGCGTACGCACTTCCTCGCAGAAGGTAGTGCCGGTTTGATGGCAAATAATTTATGGTATGACGCGAAAATGGTAAAGTAAGGCCAGCACCAAAATTTCCATAGATTTTTCACAAGAAAACACTTCAAACAAGCACAATCCCGGCGATTCACGCCACCTTTCCGGCGAAGAAATCGGAGCGCGCGGCTACCTTCTCATAGCAGACGTACATGCCGCACCTTTCCTCGCTAAAGAAGGTAGCGTTTATTTGATGGCAATGACTATGACGAAATGATAAAGTAAGGCCAAAATATCAAAGATTTCACAGGCTTTTCATAGAAAACACTTCAAACAAGCACAATCCTATGATTAATATTAAGGGTATGTCAAGGCAAAGTCTTAATCTAGGATGCACAAGGCTTCTAGGGAGTCCTCGATATACTCTCGGTACGTGAGGCACAACCGTGAACACCAGTCCGTCACAAGCGTGAGTCGGGAACCCCAGCGAGATATTGAAAGGCTTGGACCAACTCTTCACGTCTATCTAGGTATCACCCTAGCTTCAACGCTCTGCCAATTACGACGCGACTGGATTGGGGTACAACTTTCGTTCTCCCCCCTTTATATACCCCGCCGGTACGCGTGGTTGGAATCATCCCTTGGGGTGATGAAATCTCCAAGCAGGTCCCACTAAAAAGAAGACACTAACCGTTTCCAACTACTCCCCAAGCTCACACGAAGTGCAAGGGGAAAGTGAAAACAAATCAATGCCCCCTTGGGTAACACAAAAATAAACAATCGCAGCAAGCAATGAAGTTTGTTCCCCCTAATTAGACTATGTTTCAAAACAATAAGGATAATTTTTTGTAGATCTAATCAAATGGATAGCCCTGCAAACAAATGTTAGTTGTCTTCTTCTTCGCTCTTGATCAATAATGCCCTAATAGGCTACAAAACGTTAGTGAAAAACAACAATATTCTTGCCAAGACAATGTTAGAGAGTTATCACGTGAAAACAGCAAAAAACTAGAGCAAAAAATGAAGCCAAAATGCCTATTTTACCTTCCAAACTGTGCTGTTTTGGGCGTTGCCGCCTTTCTACGGGGGCGCTGCCGCCTTTCTGCGAGGGCGCTGCCGCCTTTCTGCAACAAACTTTGTTATATTTTTTTAAAAAAAAGGGAAAGTTGTGCCCCTCCCACTACAAGAAAAGTGTTAGTAAAATCTTCTAAATATATCCCTAATTGCAACAAACGTGTTAGAAAGAATAAAAATTTCAGGTGTGGGGCGCTGCCACCTTTCTAAAGTGGCCAAGAGGGCGTTGTCACCTTTCTGCAGGGGTGACCGCCTTTCTGCAAGCTTTTCTTGCAAAATTCTTAACCAAAAGGGACGTTAAATGCAAGAACCCGTTTATGGGTCCCACCGGGCGTGCCAGAAATGTATACCTTGGAATTTATCCTACTCTAAATGTGCAAAACAACTTAAAAATGTGAATGGTAAAAGACCAGGACACCTCAATATTAGCCAAAAGAGTGATAAGCAATAAGGAAAATGGACAAAATAAGACACAAACGATTTCACCTTCCTTGCTGTTGATATCTCTTTGATTGGCCCTTGCTTGGAATGATTTGTGTGCTCCTTAGATGATTGCTTGAGTGACTAAATGCAAGATTAGATGTGCAAGATGATTAAAAGAGATGGCTAAATGATGGCAAAGGATTGAGGATGCAAATTAACAGCATGTAGTTATGAAAATACCAAGTGTTGAAAATGCCCTTGAGGAGGGGGTATTTATAGGAGAATTTGAATTTTTTAGAGAATTCAACGGTTAAGATACATCCACCAAAGCCAAGATGAAGGGCTATGGTGGGTTGAGAACCCACAAGCCCTCACATCTTGACATGTGGAGGGTGAAGTGGACAAGAGGATATGAGGTGTAAGTGAGGTGTCAAGAAGGTACATGAGGTGGAAAAAAGATGACCTTAGGAGGAGGGAGGATTTCCTGGAAAAAGGGATTCCTTGTCCCTGAGGAAGGGACATTTATGGAAAATTTGGAATCTCAAAATCTATATATGGGAAAAGGAAAGGTGGTTAGATATGTTCTGAAATGCAACTACATTCCTAGGATGATCTAGAGGGTAAAGGTGGCCTGAAAAGCATGGATCTTGGTCACATGTGGAGATTTCAGGACAAGTCCAAGGTTCTAGAAGCCTTGGGAGAATGGAATGTGAATTAAAAATTCACATATAAAGGAGGGGAATCTAGGACAAATAAATGTGAATTAAAAATTCACATGGGAAAGGGGGGCAATGCCAAAAGAAGGTAAATGCAAAGGTTGACTAAAAAGTGGTGTTAAATTTAACTAATGACCTTGGTTAAGGTTGTGCAAACATTGGATTAGGCTAATTAATGGAAGATTAGAGGCAAGTGGCAAATGTAGGAGGATATGACATTAATCTTGATTAAGATGATGCACATCATAATCATGAATTAATTAAATTAATTCAGATTAGGGCAAGGTTATGGAGGATGTGACAAGTGAAGAATTTTAAATTGATTTTTAATCAAAAAAGGGGGAAAATGACTAAATTAAATAAATTAGCGTATTTATTTAATTTAGAGAGGAATAGGGTGAAAGATAAAGTATTAATTATTAAATTAAATACTTTACCGATAAAAGGTATAATATTAATTTAATAAATTAATATTAATACGATAGATGGTAAGACAGTAAATTTAATCATATGGAAGTGATTAAATTTAGATGTCTACACTAGTAATATGGAAAGATCTGGGAAATGTTGCTAAAATATCACCAGTACTAGTGGCCTCTACATCCCTAGGTACATGTTCTGATGCATGTTCTAGCATGTGTTTGCTGCCAGAGGGTGCACTAACAGATGCTTGCATGGTATGTGTTGCCCACATTTCAGATGACAATATAGGCATGGATGATGGGGTCAGATGATGTGATGTATGCACAAGAAGATCATGATGGACACTTGTACCAACCCCTACTCCTCGGGTAGCACTTGTAGTACCCTGATCATGACCAGGAGCATCATGAGGATGCAAAAAATCCTATAAAAACAACACATATTTTAGTTTATGACATAAAAGAGTACAAAATATAAAACCATGGATGAGCTTATGTTATAATTAAAGACCTCATGACAGCTTACTTGCAAGTTTTGTGATCTCTCAATCAATATTTTAACCCTCTCTCTTATCTCATTTGTTTGAGGCACTATGAATAACAACTTAAGGATTTCTTCATTGCATTTTTTTGGGTCTTCCTTATCATATCGAGAAGGTTTGTTGAATAAGCGATGCCATCATCACATAATATTGACTGCACCTCCCTATGGATGCTCTCATCTACTGTTGGTGTTTTCCTTAATCAACATCAAGAACAACAAGAATAAAAAAATTATTGAAATTAACTCAATAAACTTATGAAAACAACATAATAATAAAATATTTTGCTTGTATCTAATTTGTACAATTACAATGAGGTAAACCTATCGGGTAGAAGCACCTGAAGATACATCACGATCTATGCTCTGGGTCAGAGCCTTCTCCGTACGATCAATGTCCCATTGTGACAAAAATTAAATATAAAAAAATATTACCGAAATGAAACCAATAGACTTACGACAAAAAACATAAGAATAAAATGGTATATTGGAGTCATTAATTGGAGGTTGGGTAAAATGGTACATAGTACGTACTACCCCCATAGTAACTGTGTTTGTAACTAAGCGATTCAAATTGTAATCAATTAGCAACTCTTCCCCTCCAGTTATTAATTTTATCGCACATATGAATACATGGTTTCACAAGACCTTGAATGTGCAATTGGGTTGCTTATTTGTTGACCTGCGTCAATCGCTTATAAACCATAATATTCCCTGATGCTTTTACTTCACAATGCATATAGCCACTCTTTATTTTGATCCTTATCTTTAGTTGTATATAATTTTTTGACAGTGCATACCTACGCATACTTCGTGTATATCAAACCAGTTGCATCCAATCTTTGTAACTGTAACAGGGTCTGACATACTCCATCAATTCAGTAACTTTGTCGTAACAAACCTTTATGTCATCCATGCAAAATAGGCCCAAACCATGTAATGACGATGATGCTATGTGATATATCCTCTCGTTGACACAAAAATCAATGTTTATTGGAGGAAATTCCTTAGGTACCCATTGTTTCCATAGATGTTTGTACCTCAAGGGCACCTCGACGTTGCCTATGCTCTCATCATCATAAGAACACGACCCCCCTTCAGCAAGAAAAAATTCCATGTGTTTACAAAAAAAATTTATAATATTTTGACCTCTAGTTGATCTCCCTCTTTTAGACATACTACATATCTCGCTTTCCTCTTCTCTTCCTGAATTCCCCTCGCTTGAGGAAGATAAATCTGACAAATACCTATTTGGTGGTACCTGCACTCATAAGGATGTTGGATGAATTTCTTTCATGATGATGTGATCCTAAGGTGACATTATGATTAATCTATCATTTCATCACTAGAATTTCAAAGGTTATAAGGTAATCAAGTCTTAATAGATTGCAACTTATTGTTACTACCGTCCAAATGTGTCCATCACAAATCAAATCTACTTAATGTTTTAACTCACAAACTTTGTAACAAGTGTTAAATGTGACTATGGTCCACCAGTTACACAACCAAGGCCTCAAATGTATTCTCTAATTGTAATCAAAGGACTTTTTCTCTTCATTCAAGTAAATAACCTTGAAGGGAAACACCACCAAGTGGTTTATTGGATGCCTACATGACTAAAATAGCAGCAAATTTGTTTAATTTCCATATGTCCTAAGTGTGATTCTTGAAGGGAGGGAGTGTGTACTAGGCACAGTTAAGAATCATCATAAGTTTATGCTTTGGAAATAATTTTTGAGTCATCTTAAATCTTCCTATGTCTAATTGCTAGGAGATTTTTGGTATGTTTTAAGGTAGGATGATTGATGAAAGAGCTGAAAGACTAGCCTTTCTCCATGGTATCGAGGTACACATAGCGGTGGTCTTCTCTTATACGGTTAGACATGATTTAAAGAACTTAGCTAGGAATTATTCATTTAACCTAAGGTTTTCTCATAATGCCATCATTAGAAAAGTATGATCAAATTCTTCTATTATGAAGAATTGGTCTATGTGCCTCTAGTAATCACTATAAATGTTTGTAAGGATAAAATGACTAATTGCATCAGGTAGGAGAGAATCAACTTTGAGTTCTTCAAACATTATATTCCTATATTCATAATTTTTAAGGGTTGTGTGTGGAGGTTATCACTACCAAGAAGGGAGGAGACCTTTCCTTGTATTATTTTATAATTTTCATTATTCTTATTTATTTTACATACATTTACAAATACACATACATATGCATTTCTTGTTTTCATTTATTTCTCATGTAGTTTAATAGTTTGATCGATTTCATATTATATGTGTTGAAGACTTTAGAATTTCAATTACATTAATTTATGGATATGTTGTATCCATAACACTACAAAACCATATGCTCTTTGCATTTACTTGCATTTAGAAATACACATTTATATACATGAATGCGGTTTCTTTATTAATGATATGTTGCATTTATTGTTCTGGGAGGGCATCAAATTAATGGCATTTACATTTACATTTAAAAATACATATACATACATACATACATACATATTTATATATATGTGTGTGTGTGTATGTATATCATTTATATTTAGTGTTCATAAACAACCCATTAGGTCTGCACCTGGATAAAAATTCATAAAATTAGATCTCCCATACATATTTTGTTGAAACCTAGGCTTGAACCTCTCATTTCATTTGCTTTTCTTCACAAAACTATTGAGGACAACAACTATACCTTCTTTATTTCTCATCCTACTCCCTATTCATGCATCCTACAATTACAACAATATCCATGGGGCCTCTTACACAAGCTACAGTAATCAAAAAAAGTGTAAGAGCCCCTTTATATCATGTTTGGACTACAAAACCCTCAAAAATAGGGTAACTTAGATTATGATTTGTTGGTGAGCTGTATGGACAAAATCATTAGCTCCAACTCATTCTTGGAGTCTTTTGAAAGAGAAGCGAACCAAGTGGTAGTTAAGTACAAAACTTATAGTGTCAAGGTGAATGAGGTGATCAATTTTGATTGGCCAACTGATGAAGAGTACCAGAAATAGGTAAATGTATATTTAACTAAGGAAGAGTGAAAAGGAGTAGGTTGTTAACAGTTGACAAATCAGCTATTTCAATTACAACAAATTCCTTTTTTTTTTTTGGTGACAGTCTAGGCATGGAATTCTTGAAGTTTTTTGTTGTTGCATCAACCATTCTCAGCGGGCATGATGAACAAGAAGATTCTCTGGGGAGATTGTTGTTGTAACATTTTTTTAGAATATCACAAGGCGGTCCAATTGGCTAGTGACACGTGTTCTTTCTTGCCCAATGCTTGTTTGCTCCTTCTTTTTCTATTAGAAGGATTTTAAGGCCAGAAGTATGGGTTAGCAAGTTAGATATTTTTGGTCGATTCTAGATGAAGTTGTAGAGAAAATTGTAAAGTCTGATGGTTTTAGGGAAAATGCAATTTAGGTTTTGAGTCATTCTATAGTAGGTTTTGAATTCATGGGAATTTGATGTTTTATGACAGTACTGGCATTTGAATTGATATGATTAATTTGAACTCATGTCTCTCCATTGTACAAGCATATCTAAATTTTGAATAAAATGATCAAGGGTTGTTTCGTTCATCTCACTATTGTGGTGTGTATGATTCTTGTTTTAGGTTTAATTCAAGGAATTAATTAAAATGCTTGAATGGGATTGTAGGTGTATATGTTTTGTATAAGGATTTGATAAGTAGTATTGGGTTGGAATACATATTGATTAGATTGTAAAGCAATGCTATCAAGGATCTTATATGTTATGTGTTAAATCTGTCATCAACCCTTAGATGCTTATAAATTTTACTCCTCCAATGGATATATGGCACTGATCTAAGTTGTACTTATTTGTATGGTTCAATATTTATTTTCCTTTACCTAGAGCTTGCTACAAATTTTAAATCAATGACTATCTTATACTGTGAAATGTTGTTGCAGTTATCTCATGCTCCAAATAGTTGATATTATGATAAACAACCAATTCTATTATTTTGATGTATTATCTATTAATATTTGAGCTATTAAGTAAAGGATTATTTTTGTTGTTAATGTTTTTATGATGATGGTGTAGAGGTTGTAAAATGCATTAGGGATCACCCTCTAGGGTCTTGAGCCAAAGAGTGTAGGAGGTCTTTCAAATCCTTGTCGAGTTGGTCGAGGTCCTTGGTACGCTGATAGATTAGAAATTCCATGGGTAGATTAGAAGATCAGCACCTTACGTAAAACAACCAACACCTTGCATATGTTTGTGGTGGAGGTATTAAAGAAGAATTGTATGCCTCTATTTCCATTCATTAGATCTACCTTAGCCTAGCATATACTTGGGCTAAGTCTACAATTGCTTCAAACTCATGAAATGAAGGCTATGTGTGATGAAATCCTAGATCTCAACCAAGATGTGGGTGGATTATGGGAGTTTTACCAAGACCTGAGGCTGGTCGATAAAAATGTGAAAGACTAAGCTCTTTTATTTTTTATGTATCATCTTATACCATTTTATGAGAATGGGGGTGCCAATGTACGAGAAGATCTTTGGAAACTAGGCATGAAAATTGAAGGTTAAAGAGAATGGGGGTGCCAAACTTACAATACTCATTACCCCTTGGTCATCGATTTTCCCTGAGTGCCCTCAACCTCGTCCTTGGCGCTGGTATTGACCTTGTTTTCACTCCTCCAAACTCTTCCTCGACGTTGATATTTACCTTGTTTTCACTCCTCCAAAATCTTCGTCAGCGCTGGTATTGACCTTGTTTTAACTCCAAACTCTTCCTCGGCGCTGGTATTGACCTTTTTTTCACTCCTCCAAACTCTTCCTCGACGCTGATATTGACCTTGTTTTCACTCCTCCAAACTCTTCATTGGTGCTAGTATTGACCTTGTTTTAATTCCAAATTCTTCTCGGCAGCAGCATTGACCTTGTTTTCACTTCTCCAAACTCTTCACCGGTGTTGGCATTGACCTTGTTTTCACTACTCCAAACTCTTCCTCGACACTGGCATTGACCTTGTTTTCACTACTCCAAACTCTTCCTCGGTGCTAGTATTGACCTTTCACTTCTACAATTTGATGAGCTACAACCTGGTTTCATTAGGTTTTATAGTATGTTAATTAAGTTGAAAATTTTGGCGCCATTTAGCTAGGTTTTAATATTCTACAATATACTTAAGTATATATTAGCTATATTTTACATAATAAATAATCTAATTATTCAACTTATTATAATTATATATTATATTCTTTAAAAAAATTATTAAATACGTATAAAATTATTATAATTAATAATTAATAATAAGTATATTTTTATATAATACAAAATATAATTAATATAATATATATTTAATATAATAGTAATATTTATTAATGTGAAACTAGAGGAATTTTTGATTGGTTGTTTCATGTCAACAATCCAAGGATGGCATGTGTCCTTGGGGAGTTATGCTCAAGGTAGCATGCCATTTGATTAAAGATATGATAATTCTCCTTTAAGACCTCTTCAATTTACCCATTGCACACTTACGGAGACAAAGATAAATATAGGGAAGAAAATATAGAGAGAGAGGGAGATAATGAAAAACATACAAATAGAAAGGGAGACAAAGAGATAAGGATGAATAGATAGAGATATAGGGAGGGTGATTGATATATCTCTCCCTGTCACTCTCTATATCTCTATATCTCCCACTATCTATGTCACTCCCTCTTCCCCCCTCTATCTATTGAGCTATCTCTCCCTCTCTCCCTTTCTCTCTCATTCCTCCATCTCCCTCCATCTCTCCTACTCTGCCTCTCTATCTATGTTTCTCTTTTTATCTCCCTCTCACTCCTCTCTCTATCTCTTTCTATCCTGTATCCCTTTCTCTCCCTCCCCCTCTCTATCTCTCCCCACCATCTCTCCCTCCCCTATCCCTATCCATGGAGCTCTCTATCTCCACCCTCTCTTCCTTTCTCTTCCCATATATCTCCATCTCTCTTTCTCTTCCCATATATCTCTATCTCTCTCTCTTTCTCTCCCCATCTATCTCTATCTCCCCATATATTAACTAAGAAGCCATGCAAGCATACAATAGTATATGTTGGTAAAACTATAATAGTGTTTTATTAAACTATAAGTAACACATATCTTTCTAATGTCAAGCCTTCTTATAAAAATATTGTTTTATTAAACTATAAGTAGATTATTGTCACCACTCTTCATTCAACATGAAATACCAAATGTAGCAATTGTTTTGTTGCTTTTGTTGGTTTTCTTTGTATACTATATACTTAGTTACTCTAGGATAAATAAGTCACTTTAGATCATTTTCTTAGCTGTGTATCCTAACTAATATAGAGCTAGCTTTTTCATTTAATTGACTACTACATAATAGTTTATGTGTTGAAAGAATTGTTTCCATTCTTTGTAGTTTTTACATTGGAATACAAATAATATTTAATTTCATGCCAATATACTTCTTTCATAAATATATTTGTTTGAAATAAGTGCTTCATAACCCATCTAATCAAATCATAATTAACCTATCAAAAAGGCAATAGGAATTTTCTAAAGAAAAGAACACTTGACCTAATCATAAGTGTATGGCCTTCGCAGAAAGGAGTGATCCACCTTAGCAATAGCACAACTACAGTTGGAGCCTAGGTATGTGTAGGATCATGATGGGCAAAAGTGGCAACTTATGAAAAAAGTAAGCGTTTTGAACTAAGCCAAAATCTTGAAAATCTAGGAGTTGACTTTTTTTTTTGCAGGTTGGGTGTCGATTACATTGCTCCATGTAATTCCCAAGCCAAAGTACTACAAATCAGGATATCTGAGTTTGTTTGGATATCAATTTGTGTCTAATATCTAATTTGAAAAACATTTTAAAATGTAATATATTGGTGCTATAAATCGGATATCTGATCTAAATTGGATATCCAATTTTTGCACACATATACCCAAGAGTAATTAGGAGGTGGAGGGTGGGTAAGAGATAAAGAGGGAGAGAGAGGGGGGGAAAGGGAGAGAGAGAGAGATATTGAGAGAGAGAGAGAGAGGGGG